>CAUYQG010077514.1:0-10505 GCA_963574415.1 Tarsius wallacei | reverse complement strand
GCTCCCGGCCACCGCAGCCTCGACCCGCTGGGCTCCAGCGATCCTTCCGCCTCAGCCTTCCGAGTAGCCGGAACTACAGATGCACGCTACCATGCCCGGCTAATTTTTTTGATTTATTGTAGAGACGAGGTCTCTCCAAGTTGCCCGGATGGGTCTCGAACCCACAAGCTCAGGCAATCCACTCGCCTCGGCCTCCCAAAGTGCTGCGATGACAGGCTGAGCCACCGGGCCCGACCTATTAACTAGACTTCACAAAAAAAGGAAACTGAGGCTCCAGGAGGCTAAGCATATATGCCTCATTTGCAGCCTGGTTTCGAATTCAGGTCTTCTTCGAATCCAGGGAAACTCTGATCCCAGCTACTCATCATGGCAAGCGTCAGAGTGTTGAGCATTCAGCCTAAATTGAGTTTGAAAGACTCCCTTGAGAGGACGTGAGGATGTGAGAGATTCAGTTGGAAGGGTATGTTTTTCAACCTGGCTACCCCTCTGCCCTGCCCCCTTCCAATTTAATGAAAGTCCCTGGCTATACCCTTCTACCAGAAATGTAAAAAAAAAAAAAAAAAGAACACAGATTTTTCTTCCCCTGCAACATTTGCCTTAACTTTAGGTAGCAAAATGAACAATGAAATACAACTAGTGGTGTGACTTATATATGAATTTTCAATTTTTGTAACATTTTATGTATTAACTTCTTCAGTAGCTGAAAGAGATACGTTTCACGCCTCTCTCCAAGGATGCAGTTTCCTAGCACAGCTGTAGCAGCCTGTTGGACGGTATCATTCAGGACAGGGGCTGCTGCTTCCCCCACAGACTGCTAATTCCCACCCTCATTGTGGCCCTAAAACACTATTCCCTTCACGGATTAACTCTCTGTTGCTTCCTATAGGGATGGGGGACAGGTCATCAAACTTATTACAATTTGAAAAGAAGAGCTGATGAGTTAATTGCCGACTTCATTTCATTGCTTTATTCATCGCTTGTTATACAACTTTGGAGTTCTCACCATTGGTTGGATTGTACTAACGAATTCATAGATATTGATGAATCCCTCTCCCTTTCACTGTCCCTTTCTCTCACCCTCCCTCCCTCTCTTCCTTCTGTCTTCCCCTAGTAAGGTATTGTCATTTACCTGTGCCAGTCACAGTGACAGGTGATATATAAAGGAGATTAAAGGTATAATGCAGTTTAAATGTGTTTGGTGTTCTCTGAAGGTCTTAGCATGGAAACACTCAACAAATAAAACCAAAAACGGTGTGTTTGTGGTACACAGCAGTTAGTACAGGGAGTCATCAGAATGCAGTTCCCTAGCTGTGGAGGTTTCCTTACAGAGTGGGGGAGGCTGAGATTTGATCGGAACCAGAAACGTGGTTACACAGGCAGGAGAAGCAAGTGTCCAGACTCCAAGGTGTAGGGGGGCATGGCTGAGGAGGTTCCAGAGACAGAGAACCAGGAGATCATGGGTCTGGCCCTCGCCATTCAACACGTTGTGTGCTAGTTTGTATATTATCTTTAAGAAATGGGAGCTATTGATGGATTAGTAGATCAGAAGATACTAATTTAGATTACATTTAAGAGAGGCTGTTTTGGCAGCCGTATGGGAATTTGGTTAGAAGTCAAGACTGGCAGTAAGGTTTATTGGTTCACTGCCAGTTGAGTCATCCAGACGGGCACAAAAGAGCTCTGGCATTCAGGGTGCAGAAAGATGGGATCTAAGCAGTGATAAGGCATTAACATGAGGTGGCCTTTAGCTGAAATGGACAGAACAGAGAATACCATTGCCACCACCACACATATACAGCTTTGATGTGTACAATAAAACTTGTTAAAGAGCTAATATTGGCTAATAATAATATGAAGCTAACATTGAGTGAGCTTCATAAACTGTCAGTTCTAGATAATAAGGTAGATAGAGTTAACATTGGGGTTTACAATTTGAAATTGGTAATCAGCTCACAATTTTTTCTTTTCTTTTTTTTTTTTTAATAGGATTTATTAAGAAGACAGAAAAGCTCCAACATTGGGAGGGGGCCTGAAAGAGGTTGCCCACATTTTTTTCTTAAAATAACACTCGTTTAACTATTATTCATTAATAATAGGTTCAAAAGATTAAAGATTTCAAAAATTAAAAGTCATGGTGTCACAAAATCAAAGAAAATACTGGGTAAAGAATCACCATCTTGTTATCCATTTATTTGTTGTATGTGCCATTTTTGTGAGGCTTGGTGATCTACTGATTTCTTTAATAGACCAATAAAAATAAAACAAAACAAAATATTTATTATGATTAAAACACAATATTTTGATATTTGTTTAGGATTCTTGCCTCAAATGGTGAATTTAATTATGAATCGGTCAAATTGATTTTATTTCTTATTTAATTTTTTAGTAATAAATCCTCCTTTCCTCCTGCCTTCCATCTGCTCACCTTCCATACCCTCCCAGGTAATTAATCACTTTGTTAATGTCTCGCTTGTGCCTAAAGAAAAATTTAAGTCACATGCAAGCCAGTAAAGATAGTTTTTTCCCTCCTCATTTAGGTTTTACCATCTGTAAAATACAATGCACGTTTATCTTCCACTTTCCAGTTTCATTTAATCTACCCTAGAAATATTTCTTTATGAAAATACAAAAAGCTGTCCTATCTTTTTTACAGTTGCATAGTATTCTATATCTAGCTATCAAATCTATCATTGACTTAGTCAGTTTCCTATTGACAGAAATTTAGATTTTTCTGTCTACTTCAGGTATTTAAAACTCCTGAATACTTTATATGTGTATGTCATGTTGTTTGGGCTTCAGCAGATCCACAGCATGTAGCCTTACATGATGAATTGGTGGTCAAAGGTTTTCATGTTTGTAGTTTTGACAAACACTAACAAATCGTCCTCTGTAAAGGCTCTACCCAGCTAAACTCTTGCTAACGATTCCTGGAACTTTTACCACAAGCTTGCTAACAAAATATGATCTAGTTTGATAATTTTCCCTGATAGGTTTAAAAAAAGTATTTCTGAATAATTTTAATATGCATTTACTTTAATATGAATGAGGTTGAGAATATTTTCATATTTTTTTTCCTGTGAACTTTCTCCTCTTATCTTTTGTCTACTTTTTAAGCAGTTTTCTCACCGATTCATACTTAGCCTGTTGTTTATAGTATGGGTGTTAGCAATATCGTTTTTGCCCTTCTTTTTTTTTTTTTTTTTTTGATGCTGCTTTTCTGATTTTGTTTGATTTTAACTTTACCATTCAGATATTTTTACATTAAAAAAAATCTATGATTTTTTTTTTCTTTCATGACTTCTGGATTTGTGTTATAGTTTAAAAGGTTCCCTATACTCTGAGATCATTGCAGAGTCCTCTCAAGCTTTTTCTACTTCCTTTCATTTGGAATTTATTCTGGGGTATGATATGAGGCACAATTCTACCTTTATTTTATGTTTTGAGATGGTTACCAAATTATCTCAAGTTCGCTATTTTAAAATCCTGGAGTAATTTCATCTCAGGAAATAGGGTGTATAACTTTGAAATGTAAGGAGAAATACTAGGAAATTGGATGAGGTGGTTTGTTACAATGATCAGATCAAGGTTCTTTCGGCACATGGATGAGATCTTTAAATCCTAAAGCTTCCAGGAGTCATTAAGCTGGTTGCTGCCCACTGCGCATGCCTTGCATCTACTGCTACCATCACCACCATCTCAAGGGGCCAGACTGGTAACCCTGTCTTTACCCCGCTTGAGGTTTAAACTCAGCCCCTCCTTCGTGGGATACTAACCTTGGCTCAGAAAGTTTGCTACTCATTCCATCCAACAATTCTACTCTTCATAATTTTAAGGCTTTAGGGGAATAAAAATGTACATCCTAACTAAATAGTGACTACTCCTCACCGCCTCTAATAAAACCATAAACTTAATTAACACGCTTATTATTTTATGCAAAATAGCTCATGAAATTTTTATGAATGCTTAAAGCAATTTGTTGACCTTTCCTCAAAAGCGAATTAACATCACTCCTTGTTTACATTATTCATTTACTTAGCCAATATTTTTATTGCCCAAAGATAATGCAAAATTGAATCCCACCAATCTTTTGGAAAAACATATGTAAATAAGTATTTGGGAACTTTAATGTTCATAACTTTTTACCTAGTAAACCATTCTCTGGAAATCTATTCCAAGAATACAACTGAAGTGTGTGTTTGTGTGTGTGTGTGTGTGTGTGTGTGTGTGTGTTTTAATGGCAAATGATTTAAAAATTAGAGGTAATGTTCAATAATTTGGAAAAAAGTAAGAAAAGAACTTAGGTGAAATCACCAGATGGAATGTTATATAGCCACCAAAATGGTATTTATAAAATGTTTACGTCATTTCAAAAGTGTACTAAGTAGTGACTGCCCTTTTTGATAAAATAAAAAAGTAACATTTAATAAATAGAATATTCAATAATTATATTTTACTGAATTAAAGTATGTAAAAGCAGAATATAAAAGTATAACATAGACTAAACACAACTCTGGAAAAGGCACAAATAAGCACTACAACTCAAGAATGCATTTATTGCAATCTTAATTTTTTTCCTGCATCTTAGCATGAGCATACCTATTTTTAATAATGAGGAAAACAAATAAGCTTCATTAAAAACATAATTCTCACCCTGTATAGCATGTTCATTGAAAACCATATATCAGTGATATGTAAATTACTGAATCACTCCTGAATTACAAGTTACTTTTTAATTAACCAAAAAGGAGCAGACATGACTAAAAGTCACCCCCAATTAGTTATTCTATATTAACACTGAGTATCTTATATAACAACATATTGAGTGAAACTTGGTTTGTTTAAACAATTGGGAAAACAAAACTTCTGCTATTCAGCAAGTAGGATGTTTAGAATTATATTTATGAAGAAAGAAGGATGGTAGTTCTAGGAAATATTCCATCTTACCTGGAAATCTTCATTGTTAGAAGTTACAAAAAACCCCACCTTATTCTCAAGAAATTATCCACTTTTCAAGTCTTGGAATAACTACTTCAAGTTTTATCTCCGTGGCATCTGAGGTTCAATTACTAGTTTAAACGAGGTTCCAATTTGTTAAGGCAAGATAAAAATTCTCCTGGGCAATTGTGAAGGACAGAAACAGTACAATGATGCAGAAGCTAACTTTCAGACTAGAAGCTATCAGGAAAATAATTATTTCTAATTAAATAAAATCTTATTTCATGTGGATTAAGTTACAGTTAAGATGAAAGCAATATAAGTACTAACAAAGCCCTAGAGAGCATAACAATTTTTATAGAAAGCTTGAAATATTTGCAAAATATCTCTGGCTTCATCTTTTTATTCTCTTCCTCCCACCGCCATCATGCTGTGGATAAGCACACCCATTCCGGCACCCTTACTTAGAACTCACATTCTGGTAAAGGGCATGCATATTACAGTGTTTTCACCCAACTGCTTTGTTTGATTCAACCCTCTTGTTTGTCTTAATAGTTCAAAAATGGATGCCACTTTAACTTTCACAGTATGTGAAGTTCAGGTAGCCTGAGAAAAAGGGAACGGGAATTCTCTTGATTAAGAGTGTGTTTCAATGGGGGGGGGTGGAGAAGTTATTCTTGGAAAGGTGCTTGATTTATTATTGATAAGATAGTTGGGGGCTCATGTGAATTTCTTGATGCCTGCCTCAATTGACCTTCCCATCCCCCTTTAATTTGTCAGATGATCAGTATTGATATTCACTTGGATGTCTTAAACTTCTCACACAAGCAAACACTTTACATATATTGTCCCTATTATTCCTGAGTACAACCTTGCAAAAAGATCCGCCCCCAAGAAGTCATGTGAATTGACACAGGACTCAAAAAATTAGGGTTATAATCCAGCTCAGTCTGACTCCAAAGCTAAAACTATCTCCACTATTCTTACTGGAAAGAGATGACACTCTCGTTCTCCCTCATTTGTTATGTTCTTACTATCTACATCACACCATGCACACATGTAAGCTACGTAGCTAGGAGGAATGGAGGACCCTAGAAAAGAAATTAATAAGTTGGGGCAACTCCTTCAGGTCTCCTCCCACTGTAGGAGCTTCTCTGTCCTCTCAATAAATCCTGCTTTCTCACTTAAAAAAAAAAAAGAAATTAATAAGTTGGACAGAAAAGAGGCATGGAAAAGGAAAATGGGACAACACTGAGGGGGGAGGGTTTGATGTGGAATAAGAAGGCCGGTTTCATCTCCCTGGGATGGCCAGTGTCATAAAGGTACCCCCTTCCACCTTTTCACCTTTGTTTGGCAATATGATGGGCTAATGAATGGTCTCCCAAGTACCCAAGTGAGATCCCTACAGAAAATAAAAAACTTGACAGGAAGCAACGTTATCCCAGTGGACCTGACTGTCAAACCAGAGCAAATCCCTCTCTATATATATATCTAAAGCAATGAAACAATCTTTAGTTGTTAGGAAATTTCTAAATTTTATTGACTAAGAGCACTCCAGATTTAGGAGTTGTTGCTCAACTCTGGTTCTTAACTTGTATCCATCTTCTGTGATTTTGCTATCTTAGAAAATGCTATCTTAATATATTTATGTTATATGGTTTTGATGATGCATAGTTATTTTATTTTATGTTTAATTAATACCACAAAAGTAGAAGGTAAGTATAAATAACTACTTTACTATTACTAGCTTACTATTTTATCAAATCTTCTTGAAAATAGAGACTGATATATCCAAATTTCAAACCTCTAGTGCCAAGTTCAGTTCCGAATTTAACGTACTTGTTCAATCTACTCATTGCACCAATGGCAGAATTCATTAAAAATGTGGTGCATTTTATCCTATTGGCACTTTATCTAAAATGCCAGTTTTCCTCTCCTCTTTAAAATAAAATCTCCAGAAAACTCAAGGCTAATCTTGTACTCTTCTGTTCTACCCTGGTCCTGTCAGTCATTCTCTCAACACAACACACGGATATTGACTGCCTGGTATTTAACATACAAATGTTTTATGAAAAATTATAACACTGTAGTGAATAATATCAGGACCTTGGGGTAAGATTGGAGAAGGTTCTAATCCCAGATCAACAGCTATGTAGCATTGTGACTTTGAGCAACTGACAGGGTATCACTGACTATCGATTTCTTCATCCATAAAAGGATCTGAATACAGTTTGCAGGACTGCTATGTGATTTAAATAAAATATATATATTTAAAATGTTTAATTCCTAAGTGTCGGCTCTCAAAAAATGGCAACTTAAAAAATCTTTCATAGTATTTAGCACAACTACAGAAATATGATAAGCAATCTAAAAATATGTGAGTTGGCTTATTAAAATGCCTGAATTTCAACAAAAGCTAAAGTAAACGTTCATTTGACTCTGTGGAGAATGTAAAGAATTGTCTCCAATATCTCAATGAGTTGCTCATGCAATAGCGTGCTTTGGTGTATGTCAACCCTGTACTCGGTCCCCAAGTGCTCTGTGCATGTTTGTTCTATTCCTGGAGTCTACAGCTGTACGTATTGGAGATTGCACAAACATTCTGCCTCAGTTCAAAGGCACCGGACTTTTGTAAGGATGAGTGAACTTCATGTACTATTGATGTCGTGTTTAGCTCTTACAACAGTTCCCTAGTCACGTAATATTTCCGCTTTTTGATTCTCTACCTGCATGAATGGGTTTGGGCTGTTGTAATTCTACAGAGGGCAGATCGCCATGGGCAGTTTGAACAAGATGTGTAAAAATTGGGAAAGGGAACATATCTAAACCCCTTATGAATGAAAACAATACATATCTTTAGTAGTTCTGGACAAAATTAATGTTCTACCCTTAAAATGTAGGCCAAGAGGAAACACCATAGACCTGACTCTGCCCAAGTCAGGCAAGAGTAAGTAAGCAATGTAAATCAGAGTGATCAAAGAGTGTCACTTGAAAAGAACAGCAGAATTCGACGTGTGCCTCCAAGCGCCATCCTCAGCAGCTGGCCGTGTTGCTGAACTCCTCTATTCTTAGCCTGAATCTCTGAATTGTAAAGTCACTGATTAGGAAATAAACACACAAAGCAGATGGGTAATTGGCACTAAACAAAACACTCCTAGAGTGTCCATGTCAGCTGGAGAAGGAAAATCTAAAACTCTCCCCTTCATTGGACCAACACTATTCTTTAATCCGTTAACTTTATTTGTCTCTCTCTCTCTCTCATTCTCTCTCTTTCTCCCCCTTTCTCTCTCTCACTGCTCCTGTCTTTCTCTCTCTCTCCTGACTTTAAAACAACAAACATGATTGTGAATGACATAAATTCTTCTCACTTTGGTGACTACATGGCAAAAAGGAGAGAATATGGGTTTTAAATAATATTTTAAATGTTTATATAAATCAAAAAATTAAAATATACTAAAATGTTAATAAAAGAGAGAGGACTATGTTGTAGAATTTTGATTTTTCCTTTTCTTTCGTATTTTGCTTTCCTTTTTTTCCAGTTTTCTAAAAGTGATATATTTTATAATCTAAAAATAATTGTACAAACACTGGATAGATATAAGTAGATGCTAGTAGTGGCTGTACTAATCACTGTCTGTGTAAATTGGACACATTATTTATCATCCTTGAACCTACTATTTTATGCCTGTAAATCAGAGTAATGTTTACTTATATCGTAGGGCATCTTTGAAGCCTGGACAGGATACTAATGCATCATGGGTAGTCTGTAAACCTACCCTTTTGTGGGAGAGAGCAGGGGTCGTGGAGAAGTCAAGAGTGCAGGTTTGGGGACGAGCAAGCCTGATGGGAATAATATCTGTCTCAGGCTCTGAGATTTAAGGTGAAAACTTCTTTTCCAGGATATTCAATTTGCCTCAAGTACCCAATTTGGGCTCATGCTCTCCTAGATTCTGGAGATACAGCAATGAACAAGGTGCTGTCCTTGCGCGTGTGGACACCATTACAGATCTTCCATTATGGGCAAATCAAAGCTCTTCTCACTCCCCTTGACTTGGTGCTTTCAGAGATCTGCTGACGGCAACTGAGGCAGGAAGTGCTAAAGTATTTGTGGCTATGTTCCCCTAGAGGAGGAACCTGGCAATCTGTGCTATTTAACAAGTGTCCTAGGTGACTGTTTAAATGCAGGAAAAACTCAACTATGGTAAACTGATAGAAAAGAGAGCTGCATAAGCAGATTTTTAAAATGAAGACATTTCCAGACTGTGCAGGATACTGAAAAACTATTCTTACTATTTAATCATTCACTAAGTGAGGTTTTACCTTATCTCTACCACGGTTGCCAATAAGAAGCAGATAGGAACTGGGAAGAAAGACTTACTCTTCCATCTATTTATCCGAGCAAGGCATTGGTCCGATTCAACTTAATGTATCCATCTCTTTTCAGAAATGCCAGCATAGTGAAGATTGGGTCATTCATACATTGTTTGAGTAAATGAGTAATATTGAGCTTCTATTTTTAGTATTTGGCCATTTTTACATATTACCATACAAAATTCATTTATAATGTTTTGGGTTGTTATGCTCTGCAAGATAGCTATTATTGGGCAACCCCCTCAGGTCCCCTCCCACTGTGGGAGCTTTTCTGTCCTCTTAATAAATTCTGCTTTCTCAAAAAAAAAAAGATAGTTATTATTAGCCCTGGATTATAAGTAAGAAAACTGAGGCTCAGAGGATGTTCTCCATAATAAATAGCATAATAAATAAATAAATTATAACATGATTTGATTGCACATGTATGCAATAAAAAAAAAGATACGTTGCATGACCACAACTATTCTATTTCTGTTATGCTATACTATGAGTCAGTCTGGTTTGCAGCATTGGATTTTGCATGCTTTGGATCAGAAAAGGCATATCCAAATTACAAATCTAAATGATAGTAACTGGGAAATCCCATAATGTTCTCAGCAGAAGATGCCTGCTTTGCTACTAACAAGTCACAGTGGCTTCACCCACAACTCACAATGCTGTGTGAGCCACTTGTAATTGGAGAGCGCAAATCCATTCATCCTTTCTCTTTCTTGAAATCTGAAAGCCAGATAATGGCCTGATGCACAACTGTATCTGGACACCCAACTTTCAGAGAATTCACTGACGCATTGCTTCTTTAGGCATGTTGATATAAACAATTAGCTTAACAGTAGACCGTCTTACAATTCGCTTCTGGGTGACATGCTGCTTCGAAAGATGTCTCTGGTGTAGATTTAATCTAATACACTAGGTGCCAATCTTATGAGTTTAACTCTGAAATCTGGATGTTCTTCCTGCTGCCCCTGCCCATATTCACCATGGGGGCCAAGGAGATCCTAAGAAATGCCTCAGAATAAAGACCTACATTGACTGGCTTTGGAGGTGAGTCTGCACTGATCATCATTTTTATGTCTTTCCTGCCAATTGCTAAAATATATTTGGCTGTGTTGTGTCCCCAGTCTTCCATGCAACTTGAGGTCACAAATTACATTCTTCAATGGCTTTCCCTCTTTGCTATTTTATAGTAGATACTAAGAGAT
>CAUYQG010077513.1:0-14299 GCA_963574415.1 Tarsius wallacei | reverse complement strand
GGTAATGTGAACGATGGGGAGTGGCTATAAATACAGATGAAGCTTCATTTGCTGGCCCACCACTCACCTCCTGCTGCATGGCCCGGTTCCTAGTAGGCTAAGGATGGTGACCCCTGTTTTAAAGGATTCTAGAAAAAATCGAGTCTATACAACGCCATCTGCACCTGAATATTAGACTCTTCAATAAGAAAGTTACATGGTATCCTCTTCACCTAATCTGGGCCTAATAAATTGCTTGAGATTCTGAATTTTTTAACCTGGCTTTTAAATTATTTTCTTAGCTATTCTGGACTGCTTCTCCTCTTTTTTTTATGACTAAAATCGTTTGAAGCCTCTTGCCATGATCATACTAAAGTAGGCATTTCTATAAAAGGGTCAGGAATTGGTTTTTCAGTGACTCAACTAAGTGAGAATTTCACTAAAAACTATAGTTACAAGAAGGAAATGCATGTATATGTTAAGATCGAATCGAATTGGGATGCTTGAAGACAAGGATGATGGCTGGATGATTTCACGCTATTACTGCGTCGCTGCATTACCTGGACCGCACCTGTGGTCCTTATTGTCAGCCAGGCTTATGGTCACTGCATCAGGGACACTAAATGACTAGACCTTGAGATCAATCTCATGAATATTCAAATGTTTGGGTCAGCAGTTCCCCTTGGGGAAAGGCCCTTCTTTGAGTTCATTATGATATGACCCATTTTTACTCCTCTTCAGCTTCTGGAACTTTAAAATGCAGTGTCAACTTATTTCCCTCATGGCTACCTCTGAATTGATGCTGGTTTCTTGCCTTTTGAAGTTTTCAAGCTGGTCTGAGAAACTGGGACACAGCTCCCTCGACACATTTCAAGGTATATGAGAAAGAATAACCCATGTGCAATAAGCTGTCACACTGGATATAGGAAGAAAGCAATCAAGTCCTTCGTGAAGTGAGTCTCACCCAGCTCTTTTCCACCTCTGCTTCATGTGATACCACAAATACCAAGGTTCCTGAAGAACCTTTCTTCTGGGCATTAACCGAAGGAGATTATTTGTTTTATTTGTTGTCTGAAGGAGTATTCTGGGACATAATTTGCTAACATGGTGTTCATAGGCACAAGACATTCTTTTCTTTGGTTACTAGCATTGAGCTTCGGGTAAGAAGAGTCTCACGATTCCTCCAGGAACTTAGTGTAATACTCTTATCACCAAATTAGTGGATGAGGAAGTTGGCTGACATCTTAAAACCTTGTAGATAATTTACTTCCTAGTTCTAATTTCTTTGGCCTTGCTATTTATTCTTGTTCATGTTTGACCTGAACTACACCACACCGTTTTTTGTTTTCAATGAGTTTTTTGCAATGCTCTCAGGCGAGAAAAGTTCTGCCTTTAACCATCTTCCTTCCTAGACCTTTGTTGTGCAGGGTGAGAGCTGAGGCTGAGAAATGAGAGGAACTGAACTGCTCGAGGGTTTGCATTTAAAAACTCCATTAATGGCAGAAGAGAAAGAGAGCCCAGAAGGTGAGAGGCAGAACAGAAAAAGTTTCATTTTTCAATTTCAATTCAGGTCAAATCTTGAGAACTTACAAAAATATCAGCAGTATCACTGATTACATAAAATGAATTTCGAACCTAGACAAGCTTCATATAACTACCTCAGTGGCTGGGAAGACTTTATCTCATACTGTATCTATTTTTAAAAATTATGCTCTCTCTAGGTTCCCATTAGTGCACACAATAGAGGTGAGTACACTTTGGAAATGCGTTTAGCAATGCATACATGAAAGACGCACATTGTCATGTGACTTCAAGCAAGCCACATCAGCTTTCAGGGTCTCAGTCTTCAACTCTCAAGTCCTTTCAAACCCTATATTATGGTTCACATAATTAAATTCCTGCAGAGGCTAGGGAAAGTACCATAAATGGATGAAGTGGGCTGAAAATAAATCTGTAAATGCTGTGTTGCTAGTACTGGGACCAAGAAATACAAGCGAATTCTTAATTTGCTACACTGCATCATAAAAACCCCTGAGTGTGCCTTGAAAAACCCAACAAGGCTGATTTTGAGCATCTGAGACATCCATTTGACTTATTCTTAGCATCTACAATAATTTACCAGATACTGTGAAAGATCCTTCAGAAGATGGTACACAAACTGTTCAACAATGGTGTGAAGATGAAAGAGCTGTCTTGAGACAGCCTTGTCTGAAAATTCAAGGGCAGACTTTCACATGAACACATGGATTATGAGTCCTGAACAAATTCTTAACTGGTCCCCGAGGGTCATTAAACTACAGAACTGCAGGAGGAAAACTGCAGCTGTCCATGGTGCTTGAAGATTTTTCTTAAAGCTGGGGTCTATGCTATGAAAATACTTTACACGGAATATACCGTGTGTTAAAAACAACAGCAATAACAACAACAAAAACTCAACAAATCATCTGACATATTTATTACTCAGCTCAATAGCAAACATATAAATAGAAACTCATATTCTTTATTTCCTTTCTGTAGTTTTGAAGCAATACGTGTATGTGTGTGTGTGTGTATGTGTGTGTAGCATGGTGTGTGTGTGTGTGTGTGTGTGTGTGTGTATGGTGTTGTATCTCCAAAAGCTTCTACAAGCGTCATATATTTCCCTGCTGTTAATTAATACTGTCATAAGTTGATTGCTTACATTTCCAAAGTACAGTGCTTGACACCAGTGATTATTCTGGTACCAGCAATTCTGTTCTGGAGTATGTATAGGAACATCAATTTTCTGATCCTTTTTCCTGAAAGTCTCACTCCATGGTAACAATTATCTTTTATAAATTTAAGAAAAATCACTGTTGTCCCAAAGTGATGGGGATTTAAAACTTCTCACGACAAACAAACAAAAAAGAAAGAAAAGAAAAAGAGGTTAAAAAATAGCGTGTGATGCAGAAAATTTCCCACTCTGAAAATCCCATTAGTTTATTCTGAAATCAAACGTCAATTCTGACTGTCCATAGAGATTCAGAGCAAAAATCATTTCATCTGGATTTCAGGTACAGTCACCTTTTCCATTATAAATATTCTGAAATGCTGACCCTTGTTGATACTGGCTAGGGGAGATTTTGTGTGTATTTGGAATTATTTTTTGTTTTAAAGTTAATGCTTTGACTTGAGTGGAGTACCAACAACAACAAAAGAAAAACATGGAGAAAAGAGGACAAAATATGTGTTCCAATAAAATAACCAAGCATTAATGTCTTCTCCTTTTTTTCAGAATGATGTTTAAGATGTTTTAATTATGAGATGATGATAAATCTGATAAAATCAGGGAAGTCAATAAAGAAATTAAATAATAAATGAAAAGAAATCTGAAAAACCATTAAACAGGAGGCTCTTTAAAATGTCATTTAATCCCTATCATTTCAGACACTTATGTGTCTTCCTCATTTCTATGCCTTCCTAATGAAACCGTTCTACAGTCCTTCTAAATTAATCCTTCCCAACACATAACAGCCTTCACTTTGAGGATATTTTCATTCTATCTAATCTTAATCTTTGCCATATAAAGCTTACTTCCTTTTTGAACCTTTTTGTCTGTATATTTATAGAAAAACATTGGTCCTTATTCTTCATATAGCTGAACACAGTTACTAAATTAGTGAGGTTCATTGCCCTTTTTCAGATAAATAGACCTCATATGTTCAAACTCATTTTGGTGTAACTTTGGCTCTCCTCTTCTAATATAAGGTTATTTTCCATGATACTTTTCCAAATTTCTCACACCCCACTGGTTATGCAATTGCTCTCAGAAGGAGAAAGCATTGCAGAAACTACCTGTCAGCTGTTATTATATTTTTTGTACATGCTATTTTCATGGTCTTGCTTAAATCTAAATGGAAATTGTAGAGAACAGTGTTTAAGTAGTTCCATGTATAGTAAGAGGTGGGTGCAAATAGATTTCTTTAGGTGAGAAAAACCTGGATTTAGAAGTCCTGAAACAGATGAAATCAGATATTGTATTCAAGAATGTTCCTTGGGAAAGTTTCTGAGATTAGGAATTCTGTTGATGCAATCAAAATATAACTCTTTGTGGAAGTTAATTGGGCTGAACTGAGAATCCTGGATTTGACACATATTTTGGTATTACTTTAAAAGTAAAAAAATATTATGACTTGCTGTATAATAACATGAATAAAAGTCCTGTCTTCTTTGGCACTATTACATCTTTGACAGGAAAGCTGTGAACGGTTTATTAATATTCAGTTTGTATTTCTTTCAGAAATCCTAAAATGCATGATCAATCAAGACAGTCTAAAGGAATCATAGGATAAATAGCCAGTTAACAATATTACCATATGCCCCATCACGTGCATGGATGTGAATTAGGCTCTGGGAAGTTCAGAAATAGAATATTCAAAAGAAACAGGATGTCTAAGTCTTCAAAGTACTAACTCTCAACTTGAAGAGCCTAAACAACGAACGTGCAAGTGTCATGATCACACAAACAAAACAACAAAGAAGATCGTTTCCCCAAAATCTTAACACATACCTATTACTGACTTTGGCTGGGAAGGACAGGGAGAAGGAGAAATGCCAAAGAAGGAGTTTCTAGAGTTTTTGGAGGTGCTAGAATCAGGTAAAGTTAGTATGGGAAGATGGGTTTTGAGTGACGTTGTTAAAAGCTATTTTCTTGTCCTAATAGAATCTGGAAGGTCACCTCTTAAAGTAATGAAATTCTTTCTGCACTGCAATAAGATTGTTCAATTTTTAATTCAAGGAAAATCTCAAAGCAAATGGCACATAAAATACTGGAGCTTGGGGGTGGTAGTGATAAAATTATCATCAAAATTTAAAGACCTGTCAATCTAAGCATGCACACGGACTCAATTTTAAATAAATTATATTGTTTTCAAATGACAGATGCCATTTTTATCCTGTACATTCCTGCAATCTAATTCACAATAAATCTGCAAATAGCTTGTGGCAATTATTTTAGGTAGTGCTTTATCTAGCAGTCATGTCATTTGTTCTCTTATTCTATTTTCGTTGCATAGATGTGAAGGAGTTTTAATTTATTTCATATTCCCACTAACAACAAAGAAAACTAGGATGCAACAAAAAAGAACAAGCCCACAGAACATCTGGTACTCCTCCCTCATTAAAAAAAAGATATTTAATACAGGTGTTTCCACTTCAAACATTCTATTACCTTCCATTTAACTTAGAGTCAAAATTCCCCCCTTTTAAGCTGTCTAAAGCCATAAATGGTATCTTTCATCATCTTGTAATGACTTTAATATAGGCTCCCTGAAATAAGAAATTTTTGCCATGTGACTTTAAGATCAGTTATAACACTAGAAGGGGCTCTAAGAAATATCAGGGCTATTACCTTGTCTCCCAGTATAGCTGAATCAGATAGAGACAGGTCATTTACTGTCTTATTCATAGAATTTTCCTTGAAATGTAATTTCAAGAGAATGTCTGTTAATAATTAATAATATATATCTAAGGCCAGAGTCAAAGAGAGAACAAACCATCACAGCAGAGATTCACGATTCAAAAACTCTTCTCTACATCATACTTCAGGACAGATATTAACCAACAAACCAAAAAAACCCTTAATTCAACAAAAACTTTTTGAGAGTTTACTTGATACTGGATCTTGTACAAGGCATGTCTCTGATGATTTGAGCATTTTGCTGTATTGAGTATTTTTTATTCAAATTCACATTGGTTTGGATGCATTTAACTATTCATATGTCTTTAGTTTATGAAGTAATCTAACTCGTGGTAATCTGATTTGCAGTACTTTCATAGTAAGGTCCCTATCCAAATACTTTTGCCATGATCTTATAATTTTATTGACTATGTAGTGATATTGATACTGACACAATTGTTGCATCTGGGAGAGAATGGCAACTTATTTTAAGAGGCATTTAAGAACACGTCTTTCTAGAAGACTTTTTAAAAAAAAAATTCAGAGCCAGAGTTTGATGGACACAGAATCATGATTAATCTCACACTCGGTTAAGTGCATAGCTGATTGTTGTTCAACCAGACTTAATGAGGGATACTAAGAATAAGATAATGATGCCCCTACACGGCAGCACGTGACAACATCTGTTTTTCAAACATGACACAATAAGATCAAATCATTTTCTTTGAGAAAGGTTGTATCTTCAAAGTTAAGATTAAAAGAAGATTCAACAAATCTCTGAAGGACACCTATGCACAATTTTGATCTGTTCAAGATGAGTTGAGGGGGAGATAAAATGTCTAAACAATTTGCATGCCTTTTGGGTTTTTCTGGGAAGGGGTAGAAGTTGGAAGGAGTCCCTGCCCAAAGCTAGCATTATTAGTACAAGGTCTGATATAGTATTCCCTTTCAGTAAAACAATGCCAAGTGTCTTTGCGGCATTTTTTAAATGGAGTACATTGAGCTTATGCCCAATCTAATTAGTGCCAGATGCTTTTAATTCCATAAAACCCACATTATTAAGTTCAGAAACATTTCAGTCTTAGTTTAAAAAGGGAAATAAAAAATTATTTAAATTCTCCCGATTTCTAGTTCATGCACACGTTATATTTTGGTATATTTAGAAATTTAAACATCTTTGAAACCAATAGGACATATTTCAATCAAAAACACCAGTTGGATTAGATGCCAGCAAAAGAAAACCAATAAGCAAATCACATAATCCAAAATCCTTCACAAACGTCAAGAGTCAGCCAGAGCTCACCTCTTCCTTGTCGCCTCCCCAGCTTTCCCCATCAGAGAAGCTCACTTGCTTCACAGTCTTTGGTCTGCACCATTCAAAACCTCTGTCCTTGACTGTAATTAGATTTCCCCACTATGGTGTACGCCAGCAGGTAATCCCCCCCTGCCCCAGGAGGAATTCTGCAATGTCTAGAGGAATATTTGGTTGCCCCAACTGGAGGGTGTTGTTGCTACTGGCGTCTAGCGGGTGGAAGCCAGGAATGCTGCTAAACATTCTACAGTGCGCAGGACGGTCCCGCACGACAAAGAGATGTGCCCAGGTTGAGATACTCTAGCATATACCCTGCGCATTGTATATCTGGTAGGTGGTTCATTTCATATTGCATGTTATAAATGCACGCAACTCAATCAGTTGTTTTTTTTCAGTAGTTAAAAGAGCTAATGCCAATCCAAATGTGCCTCCTCCAGAATAAGTAAATAGTTTAGGTAAGAATTTGGCTCAGTACTGCATTTTTATTCTATTTTGGCTTAGGATGAAATGCGTACAAACTCTGTTGAATGTTTTGATAAAAACTTTCAGCTTTGGAGGTAAACTGTCTTCATCATAAGCTATTTTTCTAGACCTTCATTTATATATACCACAGCATTTTATTTTATTTTTACAGCATTTCATGTGCACATTTATTTTTGCCATTTTGAAGAAAATATATGCAAGAATAGAATGAGATGGTGTATGAATCAAGATTGCAGCATTAAAAATACATGCGAAGGCCTCTGTGATTGCAGTATTTCAGGGGTGAGGATTTGGTGAGAACAAATGACATTTTCCTTCTCCATGTTCCTAAGGACACAGAACTGAAAGGAAGTAATATGGCTCCACAGATCAGCATTCAAAACAGATGATCTTAAAGCAGTTTTCCCCCCCTTATTCTCAGGATACACAACTGCTGCCCACATTCCCCTCTAGGGTAGAGTTATGTCAGAGACTTCAAAGAAAAGTCTAATTCCTGATTTGCTCTGGCCCTTTTAGATTCAGACTTGTATGGCGCTGGGGAAAAAAAACCCTTATGCTCTAGTGTGTGGGCTTCTTCTTAACTAGGAATATTTACAAACACTGTGGTC
Source organism: Tarsius wallacei (assembly GCA_963574415.1). Lineage (NCBI taxonomy): Eukaryota > Metazoa > Chordata > Mammalia > Primates > Tarsiidae > Tarsius > Tarsius wallacei. The sequence goes on along the minus strand of CAUYQG010077513.1, from coordinate 6,501 downwards.
TCTTCATTCTCGAAGCAAACTCAGCTCCAGGGAGGACATATCCTCACTGAGGAACGAAACAGAGTCAAGGCCTATGAGCCTAGATCAAGATTTCTGCCTCCAGCTTTCCAGCTCTGCAAAAACCAGCCTCCCTGGAGTCACCTCTTGGCGGACAAACATTTCACATTAAACGTTGCATAGGATCACACCTCCTCTCTACAGGCAGTCTCCTTGCTGCAGTAATAACATTCTAATGGCCTGGAAGAGACCATAACTTCAAGAATAGCTCATATGAAACCAAAAAGGTAAGAGGAAAAGGCAAAATCTGGTACAACGAACAATATTATGATCTTTCTTTATGTATAAATGTGTTTGTGTTATTTTTGCTTGTATTGTTTTTGTTTGTTCATCTTGTTTTGCTTTAACATGAAAGCAAATAAAATTGCAGTATGGTTCCAAACAGCAATCAAAAGGCCCAGCACTCCCTCATGACAGGAAAAGGGACAGGAGAGAATTGATTCCCATAGACCTCAGCGAATTTCTTTAAACTGAACGGAGTGTGAAATGTGAGTTTTGTTCTCTTCATAACGATGATCAAATTCCTGTTGGCTAATACAATCATTTGGCACTAAATATCCTCTACTTGTCATGCAGATGACTCACTTAAAATCCTTACAGGATGGCATTATTCACATATGGTTAACATAGCTAAATTCATTTGCAGTTTACCAACTGTTCTATAGAATATTTTTACACCCTACAGAATTGATCTGTTTATCCCAAGGCAAATTCAATGGGATACATAGAGCCTTCCTTTTCTTTTAAGCCAAGGGAAGATTTTAGGCTAGCTTTAACAATTGTAATACATGCTCCCGGGTACATTTTGTTTTTTTCCTTCATGTCAGAAAGATGGCATTTTATTTATTGCTTGGTAGTACATGGCGGATCATCATACTGCCAGATGCCTCTATAAAGTCAATCCCGGATTTATTGCTTGTTCTTATTTTACCCAAGCACCTAAACAAGTCAGGGTGAAACTTTGTCATCATTAAAGAAGCAAAGATTGTATCACCATATTTATTAGGGAAGTAAAGACAGCAATTCTGTGTCTGTAGGCTTTATCACTCATGGCTTCTTCTTATCAAGCAAATCTGCTGAGATATAATGCTTATGGTCTCAGCTTAGGTTGACATAGACACTGGACATTTTTATTTGGATGGAACCAAAGAAGAGGGGAATATTTATACAGCAATATTTTTGCTATTCTTCATGAGACCAAAAAAGAATGCTTTAGATATAATCCAAATTTTGAAAAGTGGTGTTAAATAACTTACATCACATTAAGAATGTGATTGTTTTGCATTAGAGTTTGATTTTATAATTCCTCCATCCCGTCTTTCCAAATTTGTTTTTCCCTTATAGCATTTTGCATCTTCCTCCATAATTTATTTATTTATTTTGTATTATCTTCCTCTCTTACAAGAAGGAAAGATCCGAGAGGGTGGGAATTTTGACCAGTTTTGTCTGTAGCAAGAGCCTAAATTCTTAGAAAAATGGCTAGCCTATAGTGGACACTTGTACCTATTTGGTGGATGAATGGGTACACCATCTTTCCCTCTTTCTCCAGCAATTTTTTAGGTATTCAAGTAATTTTGATATCAACCCTTTTCTAGAGGGAAAACTAAAAAAATTTATTTATGCTACATATGGAAAGGAAGACTATCTGAAAAATATTCTAAAATAATCTGCCTTACATCCCTCTCAGCAAAGATCTGATCAGTTTTAACATTTATTTGAGAATATGGTCATTCACTATTAAAAATCGGAAATTATTAACTGAGATCACTCCCATCTCTCTCTCAGTGGGTAAAGGGGTGGCTTCCAGTCTTCATGGCACATTTTTAAAAATCCTTTAAAAAAAAGAGAGAGAAGGTTAAGCCCGAGGGCCTAAACGGCTATGGGGGGTTAGTGTTATTAGCCCTTTTCAAGTGAAATGACGAAGGCTGGGAAGGGTTCAACTGCTTGTCCAGTAAGGAAGTGGGGAGTTGGGAGTGGGGTTAGGTGGGTGGGGCTCGGAGGCCGCAACTTTTTTTGATCCATTGCTCAACTGGCCCATGTCTGAGGTCGTGTCTTTTCTAAGCGCAGCAGTCCCCGCTGAGGTCCAAGGAGTACAGTCCCTCTTCCCTTTGGGTATGTACGATTTTCAGAAAGGCAGATGGTCTCACTTGAGTTGCTTTGTATGACTGACATTTCTAATGAATTAGTGACAGAAAGCATTTCTGACTCACTCCCAGCTGGATAATTTCAAAAATGCCAAACTGAAGAGAATGATATCTCATAAATTCAGGCAAATGGGCATTAAGGGGACTAAGCTGGCTGTCCTTTTTAATATACTGAGTATTAGCATTTTCCAGAGCTTCAGGTCAGTAACGTAGTTTCAGCTCAGGAGACTACACTTTTCATTATAACTCTTTTATTCTTTCTGATTTGTTATAATGAAAAAATCTTAGGTTGTCACATATGTAATGATTAGAGAAGGTTCTCAGCTCTGGGAAAGAGAAAGGGTAAAAACAGACAGGTATAATTTTCAAAAACCACATACTGTTTGCTTCCAAAAAAAAAACAAACAGCTGTCACAAGCATTTTTTTTTACTTAAGAAATAAGTTTAGTTGTTCAGACTATTGTTTTAGAAAACCCTAGATATTGGAAGTCACCTCAATTTTTGCACAGTTAGTTTTTGTTTGTTCATCTTGTTTTGTGTTAATATGAAAACAAAGTCAGAGGCTCAAAGAACTTTAGGTTGACTTTACTTAGTAAAAGGATAAAGGGCATATTCAATACTAAATAACTGCCATTTTATTTGTTTGAGTTGAGATTCGGACTAAAAATTCAAGCAGTATACCCACAGGAGAGAAATTTACCATATGTAAGTTGAAAAATAAAATAATTGCCTACCATAAAAAGAAAAGTAAGGCAGATGAGTCATAGATAGGCCATATTTGGCTTACTCATCTCTGGAACAATCTCTGTACCCATCACTTAACCTTCCACACAGTAAACACTCAATAAATGTTTGCTGAATGAGCTGGAAGAATGAGAAGCAGAGCTAAACAGACGTTTCTCAAAAGAAGACATACAAATGGCCAACAATCATATGTAAAAATACTCAACATCACCAATCATCAGGGAAATGTGAATCAAAGCCACAATGAAGTATCATCTCACTCAGTTAGAATGGCTATTATAAAAAAGACAAAAAACAAAAAACGAAAAACAGACAAACGCTAGTGAGAATGGGATGAAACTAGAACTCTTACATACTGTTGGCGGGGGGGAAAACAGTACAGTCACTATGAAGAACAGTATGGAGGTTCCTCAAAAAACTACAAATAGAACAACCATGTGATCCAGCAATTCCAATAACTTGGCATTTATCCAGAGGAAAGGAAACCATTATATTGAAGAGACATTTGTCCCCATGTTTACTGCAGCACTATTCACAGTAGCCAATCAACCTATGTGTCCATCCACAGATGAATGGATAAAGAAATGTGGAATAGATACATAATGGAATACTATTCTGTCATGAAAAGAATGAACTCCGATCACTCACGGAAGCCTAATGGAACTGGAAGACATTATGTTAAGTGAAATAAGCCAGGAACAGAAAGTTAAACACTATATGTTTTCACTCATATGTAGAAGCTAGAAAAAGCTGGTCTCGTAGTAGTAAATAGTAGAACAGAGGATATGAGAGACTGGAAAGGATAGGGGAAGGGAAAGATAGGTAGACACTTGTTAAAGGACACAGAATTACAGCTAGACAGGAGGAATAAGGTCTAGTGTTCTACACAAACTATAGGTTGACTATAATTAACAATAATATGATATGTAGTTTCTGATAGCCATAAGGAGGATATTGAATACAATAGAAAGAAATGATAAATGTTTGAAATGATGGCTATACTAATTACCCTGATCTGAGTATTATATATTATATGTATGGAAACATCAATCACTCTGTACCCTGTGAATATATACAATTATTATTTGTCAATTAAAAACATACAATTAAAAAAGGAAGTGGAAAATCACTGCCATTTAAGTCGATAAATGTCAGTTCACTTTACACGCGTCTACAGGAAACTTAATGGGCTATTTTTTTTTTTGCTAGTACATTCCATATCAGTCTGGTCATCTCCCTTACTTGCTTCAGGTCTCTGAAGAAGTATCATCAGAGAAGGTACAGAATGCTGTAATAACTATGACAGTATTTAATTGCATTCAGTATAGAAGGAGTCTTTAAAAAATATTAAACATGAAAATTTATCTAAAAAGTAATTTGGCAATATCCATCAACATCATTAACATGTATGCTTTTGATGTAGTAATTGAATTTATCCTATAGATAAATATGTAATTATATCTGTAGGATATATAATAATGAGGGGGACCCCAAAAATCCAGAATTTACTTATAAAACATTTTGTATTTATTCTTACATATTGAAACTGTAGTCACCTTCAAAATACTCCTTTTTGATGCAATACATGTATTGAGATGCTTTTTCCGCCACTTAAAAGAGTTTCTGAACTCGTCAATTTTGATGCCTTTTGGTGCTTCTGCTGCTTTTCGTTCCACCTCTTCCACGTCAGCAACACATTTCCCTTTGAGGACTTTTTTTCATCAGGAGAAACAACAACAAAAAAGGTTGCTTGGGGTGAGATTGGGTGAATAGGGAGGGTGGGGCATAATCATGCCGTTTTTGGTCAAAAACTGCTGAACACTCTGTGCAGTGTGGGAAGGTGTGTTGTTATGGTTGAAGAACCCATCAACTGTTTGCCACAACTCAAGATGTTTCTTCTGCAGATCGTCTCTCACAACAATGCTAGCTGGTACAATGATGCCGATGGGATCCTAGAACACTTACCTAGCGGGGAAAGCGTGTACTCTAAGGGGTCCACCCTCCAAAAGATAATTCCGGGTTTTTTTTTTCGGTTCTTCCTCATATGTAAATTTATAACAATTATATAATTTATCTGTCCATGTACACAAAGATAGATGTACAAAGATCTTCAATGCCATATTTTGTGACTTTAGAAAACAACCTAAATATCTACCAATAAGGGAATAGTTAAACAAATGATGTTACAGCTTATTATGGAATGCTGGGTTATTACTTCATGGGATAAAGCAAATTTATATGTAGCAGCATGAATATATATCCAACTTATAAAGGAAAAAAGCAAATTACAGAATTTGATGTTGTTTGGGAGACATTTTTGTTTAGAACACACCCGTATATTGAGAGTAATTTGTATACATTTTTATTGCTTGCGTTGCTTAAAATATGAAAATATTGCTATTGCATTAAAAGTTTATAACACACTTGAAATATTATGGGATGTATATATTTTCTAAGCATATATGACCGAATTTAAACTAAAATTTAACAGTGTTTAAACCATAACTCCTATTCTCTTCTATACTTAAATCCTGTAGCTCTTAGCTTTTTTTCTTTCTAACCTTGACAATAAAATTTTCTGACCATGGAAAAAAAGAAACCCATTTTTTTGAGCACGTGGTCATACTTCAAACTGTCATATTTTTTAGTTTGTTTAGCCTTGTGGTCTATTTGTTCAGATGCTGAGTGATATTTGTTTTGAGTATGTCTTTCAAAACAAGCCAGCGCAAAACAAAATAGCATGGTACATAAGGTAACTGATAGTTCAAGTTTAACTATTCTTCCCATTTATATATTGTCTGGATATCAAGCCACTGAATGAAGTTTAGGAAGTGTTCTAGCTGGTGGAAAAGGTGTGGACTTTGGAAGCAGGTCTCAGTTTGAATCCCATCTCTTCCATAAGCTGCCAGTATGACTTACCTTCTCTGAGTTTCAGTTTCTCCAGCTGTAAAACATGCTTTGTAAGAATTATATACTCAGTGTTATGGCCTGAATGTTTGTGTACCCCCCAAATTCATATGTTGAAGCCTCACTCTCCCACCCCAGTGTGACTGTACTTGAAGATAGAGACTACAAGGAAGTAATTAAGGTTTAAATAAAGTCATAAGGCAAAATTATGAACTTCGCAGCAACTTGGATAGACTTAGAGGCTATAATACTGAGTGATCTACCACAGAAACAAAGACCTGAGTATCACATGTTCTCACTCATAAGTGGACCTTGAACAATTATCATAATATTATAAGAAAGGGATTGGCAGTAGTGAAAAACTGTCGGGGAGGACGAGGGTGGGATTGGCAGCAGTGGGAAACTGTCAGGGGAGTGGGGAGCATACCCCATCAACGAGGTCTGTATAATGAACATTTGTATACCTAACCCTGAATTGTACCCCACATCTTTTTTGTTGTTGTTGTTGTTGAGTTGGAGTCTCACTCTGTCACCCAGACTGGAGTGCAGTGGCCGCTCCTGGCCACCGCAGCCTCGACCTGCTGGGCTCCGGCGATCCTTCTGCCTCAGCCTTCCAAGTAGCTGGAATTGCAGGCGCGCGCTACCACGC
>CAUYQG010077507.1:0-10384 GCA_963574415.1 Tarsius wallacei | reverse complement strand
GCCAACAGACACATGAAGAAATTTTCAACCTCACTAATCGTCAGGGAGATGCAAATGAAAACCACACTGAGATACCATCTATCTCCAGTCAGAATGGCAATTATCAATAACTCAAAAAATAACAGTTGCTGGAGAGTGTGTGGTGAAAAGGGAACACTTCTACACTGTTGGTGGGAGTGTAAACTAGGGCAACCCCTGTGGAAATCAGTGTGGTGACTCCTAAAAGCTCTAAATATTGACCTCCTATATGACCCCGCAATCCCCTACTGGGAATATACCCTGAAGAACTCAAATCACTCTATAAAAAAGATACCTGCACATGTATGTTTATTGCAGCAGTGTTTACAATAGCAGGAACATGGAAGCAACCATGTTGTCCATCAAAAGAGTACTGGATTAAAAAAGTATGGTCCATATACACGATGAAATACTATGCAGCCATAAAAAAGAACAGAACAAAATCATGAATTTCTCAGCAACCTGGTTGGAACTAGAGTCCATAATACTGAGTGACCTCTCACAGAAACAAAGATCTGAGTATCACATGTTCTCACTCATATATTGGAACTTGAACATCCAACGTAATAATATAAGAAAAGGACTGACAGCAGTGGGAAACTATCGGTTGGGGAGGGCAAGGGAGATGGGATTAACGTTAGTCAATATCTGTCTGGGGACAGGGAGACACCTCTTATCAACAAGGGTGCCTGAACGAAGCATATTTGTATGCTTTGTTATACCTAACCCTTACCTGTACTCCACAATATCAAAATAAAAAATATTGATTATATTTTTTAAAAAAGAAAAATTAAAACCTGCTGGATAAGTACAGCCCATCACTTGTTTGTGTTCACACATTTTTATTTGAATACACTCATTTGATTCTGTATTGCCTATATCTGCTTTTTCATTACAATGGTGCAGTTTAATAGTTGTGCCAGAAACCATATGGTCTCTGGCTTATCTCTGGTTTTTAGCATTTAGGGACTTGGAGGGAAATTATATGATCTTTTACAAGTAAATATTCATCAATGGACCCTGATAGAGAACTGGAGTCCTGGCCTTGGAACACCAAGTGACATTGTAACTTGAGTTGCCTATCATAAATAAGACTATTAAAAATTATCTTAATCAAAATATAAAGTACATAGCAATCTTGTATCATGCAGTGGTAGTAGGAGTCATAAGTAACATGAACACACAGGTTACATTTTCAAAGCATTCAAAGCATTTGCTACTTGTATTTGTACTTCCGCTAACATCTACCTTCATCTACAACGAATGTTACTTAGAAGTTGTCTGTGTCCAATTGGTGGATAGCAACCAAACCAAAAAAAATAAAACAACAACCTTGCTTTTGTTTTCAAATGATTTGGTACTCTATGTTGGTACCAACAAGATAGTGTTAGAAGGTGATTTGAGTTGGCTTTGGCCTTAAAATAAAGGGTAAAAAGAGAACACCTGCCCCCCCATCCACTTACAACTCCTTCCATGTCCCCTTCTTCTCTCTTACAGTAAGCAATATTTTTAACCATACATTTGGATGTCCAATTTGTCTAAATGAAGGCAAGGTCAAAAGTATAGACTCACCATGATCCATGCATACTGTCACAGAATTTGGCAGGATAGGCAAGATGTGGGGAAAAACAAGTTTTGAGAGTTGGTATCACAAATGGCAGTAAAAAGAATTGGATGAATCCATCAGAATGACCATAGATTTTGCCATTATTTGAATCCTATATGAGGCATATAAAACATCTTTCAGGAAATAGGAAGTGCTCATTTTCCTTTTAGAAATGGCTTACAGAACAATTTGCCACTAATATCTAAAAATACTAATAGTTCCAGATATTAACCAAGTCAATAAGGGTTTTGTTTGTAAATATAGCTGTTCAAAACTGTTATTTTTAACTTTTAAAATATATTACATTTGTTATTTTCTCCTTTTCTTTCTCTCTTTGCATTAGCCTTAATTTTTGTGGTGGTTAGTACTAGGTGTCAACTTGACTCTATTGAGGGATGACTAGCTGGCTAGTCATTGTTTCTTGGTGAGATACTTTGATCCTGCCCTCGGACATTGTACTGCAGATTCTTGGACTTTTAAACTCTGGAACTGGCACCAGAGACCTCCTGGGATCTCTGGAAACTTTGTCCTCATTCATAGCTGCACTGTCAGCTTCCTTGGTTTTGAGTTTTTGGATTTGGACTGAGACAGATACTGGTTCTATTCACTGTCAAATTTATAGATGGCCTATCTATCTTTTGCAGGACTTCACCTTGTAATCATGTGTGCTAATCCTTCCTAATACATCTTTTTTTACATACACATATACCCTAGTAGTTCTGTCCTGTTGGAGAATGCTGTTTTTCTTCCATTTTTCTTTATATTTTACCATGTTGCCAGGCATGGTGGCTCACGCCTATAATCCTAGCACTTTGGGAGGTTGAGGTGAGGGGATTGCCTGAGCCCATGGGCAACATGACGAGACTTCATCACTACAATAAATAAAAATATTAGCTGGGTTTGGTGGTGCGTACCTGTAGTTCCAGCTACTTGGAGTGCTGAGGTGGAAGGATCACCTGAGTCCATCAGGTTGAGGCTGTAGTGACTGTGAGTGTGGCACTGCACTCCAGCCTGGGTAACAGAGTGAGACTTCAACTCAAAAACAAAATATATATGTATATATATATATGTAAAATATGTATATTTTACAATGTTACTTGTCTTTGTCCATAGTATAGATTTTAATTCACAATTATATGGGTGTTACAGCCATCTATTATATTTATTCCCAAATACATTGTCTTGAGCTTAAATAATAGTGACTTTCTAATATACATTTATTTGGATTGTGGCTAGATAATAGTTCATTTTAATAAATCACATATGCCATATTAGAGTTCACTCAGAGAAGGAGTATCAGTAGGAGTTAATTATGGACAGAATTACTGTAAGAACTTGGCTTATGTGATCATGAGCCTGGTTAGGCAAGTTTGCAATCCCTAGGCCCCCAGGAATGGCAGGCTTGAACACATGGGCAAAAACTGAAGCTGAGGCCCATAGGCAGAATTTCTTCTTCAGGAAGGGCCTTAGCTCTGCTTTCAACCAGTTGTATCAGCTCCACTCAGATTACTGAGGATGTCAATTTATTATGAATTTTAATCATACCTACAAAATGTCTTTACAGCAACTAGATTTATATTTAATTGACTAACTGGGGACTGTAGCCTCTCCAAGTTGACACATCAAAATTATCGTCTCGTGTGCTAAAAAAAATGTGCATTCTATATTATTTAAAGTTAAACTTAATTTCATCTCCTGTATTTATGTAAGAAGCTGATAACTACTCACTTATTGTGAGACACTAATATAGGTATGAATGTGTTACTTTTACCAGTTAGAGCCTCTTCCTTTTTCATATCACACATGGATTTTTAAGACGTCAATATTACTATTTTAGGAGTCTTGATGTTGGTCTAGAATGTTATTTTCTGCTTTTATATTTACCCAAACAATGAAAAACAAACAAACCAGACATGAACAAAAATGACCAATATTTTATTACCTTAAATAATAATCTCACAAGCAATGCATTTCTCAATTTTGTTTTATCTATAAGTGTCAGGATTTTATGTATCAATGCTCATTGTAATGAAGGTAAGTACCCGTGTTTTGCAGAGTGATCCTCACTGAAAGGAGTCCTCCCTGAGGCTAGTGAGTTTCAGGTACATTAAACAGTGGCTCAATACTATAAATCTAATCTTCAGTTTCCCTTCAAAGCACCTTGCTTTATGAATACTTTAAACTTTATTATAAAGCTACAATATTCAAAACAGCCTGGTATTGGTACAAGAACAGGCATAGAGACCAGTGGAATAGAATTGTGATTCCAGAAGCAAAACCTCAATTTCTCAACCAACTCATCTTTGACAAAGCCTCCACCAACAACCACTGGGAGAAAAGAACCTATTCAGTAAACAGTGCTGGGAAAACTGCCTGACCACATGCAGAAGATTTAAAAAGGATTCCTACCTATCCCCGTACACAAAAATCAACTCAAAATGGATCAGAGACATAAACATAAAACCTCAAACTGTAAGAACCTTAGAAAATGCAGGAGACATTCTTATGGAAATTGGAACTGACAACCAATTCCTGATCAAAACTCCAAGTACCCATGCCATAAGAGATAAGATAGACAAGTGAGACCTTATTAAACTGACAAGCTTCTGAAAAGTCAAAGAAACCATCAAGAGAGCAGGGATACAGTCCATAGACTGGGAAAAATATTTGCCAACTCCATGTCTGACAAAGGCCTAACATCTAGTATCTACAAGGAACTCAAATGTGCTGAAAAGAAAAAAACAAACAGTCCTATTACAAAGTGGACAAGGCCGGGCTCAGTGGCTCAGCCTGTAATCCCGCACTTTGAGAAGTTGAGGAGAGCGGATTGCCTGAGCCCGCGGGTTCGAGACCTGCCTGGGCAACTTGGCGAGACCTCATCTCTACAATAAATCAATAAATAAGCCAGGCGTGGTAGCACATGCCTGTAGTTCCAGCTACTTGGAAGGCTGAGGCAGAAGGATCGCCGGGGCCCAGCAGGTCGAGGCTGCAGTGGCCAGGAGCAGCCACTGCACTCCAGTCTGGGTGACTGAGTGAGACTCCAACTCAAAAAAAAAAAGTGGGCAAAAGATATGAATAGACAGTTCTCAGAAGAAGACATACAAGCAGCCACAGATACATGAAAAAATGTTCAGCCTTTCTAGTCATCAAGGAGATGCAAATTAAAACTACACTGAGATACCACCTAACTCTGATCAGAAAGGCTTTCATTAATAACTCAAAAAATAAGAGATGCTGGAGAGGATGTGGTGAAAAGGGAAAACTTCTACACTGTTGGTGGGAGCACAAACTCGTGCAGCCTCTGTGGAAAACAGTGTGGCAATTCCTAAAAGTTATAAAAATTGACCTTCCATAAGTCTCCACAATCCCCCTACTGGGAATATACCCAGAAGAACTCAAACCACTCTATAAAAAAGATACCTGCACACGTATATTTATTGCAGCATTGTTCACAATGGCAAGAACCTGGAACCAACCATGCTGCCTATCAAAAGCAGACTGGATTAAAAAAATGTGGTTCATATACATGATGGAATATTATGCAGCCATAAACAACAACAAAATCATGAACTTCGCAGCAACTTGGATGGAATTAGAGTCTATAATACTGAGTGATCTTTCACAGAGACAAAGAACTGAGTATCACTGTTCTCACTCACCAATGGACCTTGAAAACTACATAATACTATAAGAAAAGGATTGACAGTGGTGGGAAACTGCAAGGGGGAGGGGGAGAGATTATAATGAACATGGTCACACCACAAGCAAAGTCAGAATTAGAACAGAGAATGCTCTGGTGGCTGGTTTGGTCATCTGAGATCATTAAATATAACTGCCCCTTAACAATATATACCAAAATATAAAATGTAAATAAAAAAATAAAAATTTCCTTTTTCAAGTACTTTTAAGGAAAAAAGCACGGCCTTGAAAGTTTTGGTTCTTTTTTCCTCCCCTGTTGCAAATTCTCCGGGTTTTCGTGGGATGGTGGAGAGGGAGTGTCTTCTGTGGGTGGCACTGCCTGCTGTGGGCAGGCCTCTCTACTTGAGGGTGACCACCTTTAGATTCTGAGACAGGAAGTGCAGAGTGAATAGGTCATGGCAGCCTCTTTTTTTAGTTTAACTTTTCATTATTTTGCTGTCTAATCCTCCTTGTTGGTCTTCGGTTTCTTAGTGTCAACATTGTCATCTTCATCACCATCAACTGCCTGTTTTCCCATAGTGGCCTTAGCTTCCTCATCTTCATCTCCATTCTCCTCACAATCACCTTCTTTCTCCTCTTCCTCTTCATTGTCTCCACCTTCTTCCTCTACCTGGCAGCCTCCTGCTCCCCGTTTTTCTCATTAGCATTCCCATGAGCAAGGTCATCTCTTCCATTTTCTGCCTCCTCCACAAATTCCTTCTCCTTTAAGTCCTTGGTGGTGATCTTAGAGCTGGCACATATGGCTGCATCTGACATGGTGGGGCATACTGGTATTCCAATACAAGGGACTAAGTAGAACATGAGAGTTTGAGGACTCTGGAGTTAAAGCAGCTGGAGTCTATGGAGACGTGCAGCGAGCAGAGACCCGGACTGGAAACAATGCAAAGATGGCTTTTCAGAGCAACCAGTGGGGGAAAAAATCTTTAATGTTTACAGAAAATTTTGTTTATTAAAACAAGTTATGTTCACATAGTCTAAACATTCCAAAGTTCACTCTATGCTTACTAGCAAAGATACATTACAAATATTCAAGAAGCATTTATGTGCTTCTGATAGTGTGATATATGTGATTACAGCTCCCTTCAGTTTCAAAACTGAAGCCAATTATTTACTAAACATAAATTTACAATATACCTTTTATGAGAGCAATTATATTTTCTCTGATGTCCATGAAGACAACTCTATTTATACCACATGAAATAACACTTAGGGCTTGTAAGTATTCAGACTGTGGAGATGTATTAAGATATTAATAGTCTACCCTCATTATTTTCTTAATGTGCAACTGGTGAGATAACTGATTTCTAAAACCTTTACTATCTTTCTTGGTCTTTTCTTTCCTCCAGTGTGAAAAAAAGTTACCCTGAGCATCCACCTCATGCAGGACTTACAATAATGCTCAATGTGGCCCACAAAAAGAAACCTTTCCACTTAGATCTCTTAATGCCTCTTACATTTCAGTGTCCCTAATCATCCAAGGAAAAGTTGAGATGAATGATGCTCTCCTATAGAAGGGCCTGTCCTAGCTCTAACGTAGTAACAACCGACCACATGCCTTTACATAAACACTAGAAATGAAGGCATAGCATCAAGTTAGTTGAGAGTTGAGTGACATCAATACTATTTGTTTTTCAAAAAATCCACAAATTCTGTCAATACAAAAACAAAAGTATACATGGAATAGGGTTATACTTTCCTTAAAAATGTAAATCTTCTGATCCTACTCAAAATATAAGCAAATAATTTATCAAATTGCTTTGACTTTGATTTATTTAGTATACTATTGAAACATACAAGTACCATAGTGATACATAATGTAAATCCTCTAATGTGTATTTAAACTTGACTTTTGATTAAATGTTTCCATTTGTATTGCAACTAGACAGCTTACAGCATTAACACCCTGATGTTTCCTGTGGCATATATTTTGAACACAGTTCATTCCACATTCCTTTAATTCATAGAGGTTCTTGTCAATGCAAATTATATAATGTCAAATAAAATTTTAGTTACAGTTAAAGACTCTTGACTTCCTTTATATTTGTACATTCAAAAGATCTGTGGTATGAGTACAGGCAATGGTACTCTTTACATCTGTAAAGCTTCTCACCATATATTTTCTATGACTTATGTTTTGATAAATGATTTTCCAGTCAATACAAATATAAAATTTACTGAGTATGAATTTTCTGATGTTGAGAAAACTCAGGGTAACAGTGAAAGTTTGTGCCACATTCTTCATATTCATATGGTTTGCCACTAGTATGGGTTTTCCTATGTCAAGCAAGTTTTGATTGAGAGCTAAAGGCTTTCCGACATTCATCACATTTGCAGGTTTTCTTGCCAGTATGGATCTTAATATGCTGAGCAAGTTTATAATTGGAGAAAAAGACTTTGTCACATTCTTTACATTTGTATGGTTGCTCTCCAGTATGAATGGTAATATGTTCCACAAATCTTTTATGACAGCAAAAGGCTTTACCGCATTCTTCACATTTATAGTGTTTCTCACCAGTATAGATTCTCTGATGTTGAATAAGAGTTGAGTACTGATTAAAGGCTTTGAAATATTCTTCACATTTGTAGGCTATCACTTCAGCATGAATACTCATGTGTTCAGTAAGTCCTATATGAGCAAAAGGTTTTGTCACCTTCTTCATAATGAAGGCTTTTTCTCCAATATGGATTATCTGATGTTGAATAAAGTTTGAGTACCAATTAAAGGCTTTGTCACATACTTTACATTTGTAGGGCTCATCTTTAATATGGATTCTCTGGTGGTGAATAGGATGTGAGTACTTATTAAAGGCTTTGTAACATTTTCCACATTTATAGGGTTTCTCCAGTATGGATTCTTTTATGTCATGAAAGATAAGAGTAATACCTAATCTCTTTGCTGCATTTCTCACATTTGAATGGTGTCTTACCAGTATGGATTCTTTCATGTCTATTTTGATGTGAGTATTTATTAAATACTTCTCCACTTATTTTACATCTGTGTAAATTTCCTCCAATTTTTTTTTATCTTGAGTAGATTTTGAGGACTGGTTAAATGTTTTGCCATATTGGATAATAAATTTCGAGTGTTGATGAAAGACCTTCCCACAATTGTTACATCTGCAATGGTCATGTATAGTGAACATCCTACCTGCCTTTCACCCTCTTGCACACTTATCTAATCCCTTCTTAAGTGTAAATTATTAAAGTCAAACCTCTCTTCTGTGTTATTCTCTAGAAAAAGGCCCTCAGTATAATGAGAATTCACAGCTAAAAATAATAAAACTAAGTATTTTTCCTACTTAATAGACTCAGGTGAATGTACCTAACAAATATAACATAATATTATACCACGCTAAGATCACCATCAAGGTGACAAATTAAAAATCACAGGTCTTCAGTCCATTATAAATATATGATTTAACATAATACTGACCAAACTGCCTTTGTGAGAACTCAAAACACAAGTAAAACTTTGCAGAATCCCAAGCGTATTAAGAAGAGTTACATAAAAGAGAAAGTTTATTTATTTTGCCATCGTAAAGTCTTTTCCTTCACAATACAGAGCGATACCATCTGATGAAAACTTCCAACTCCTGATTTCTTCCTCAGGAAATAAGAACAGGGGAGCATGAGTCCACAATTCTGCCATTTGGGGATTTGCCAAAGACTGGTTCCTGTTTCTGCTTATAGAGTGCTGAAGGAGATGGTGGTATACTTTGGATGACAGGTTGGGTCTATTGAGACTAAAGGTAAATGATTCTTACAGCACCAGAGAGACTGCAGTACCATAGACACACTGTAGATATAGCAAATAACTATGAACTCTTGGGAGAAAATGTAAAATTATTAAGCTGAAAGACTAGATACATAATTCCAGAGAAGACACTTCTTAACAAGATTGAGGGACCTCCAGAATCTCTAACTTAGTAATGGTATCAAAATTGATCTAGACAAAGCAACTCCATACAGATTACAACAGGGAGCTCTTTTTCAAATATTCAAATGCCAACAAAGTATCACAGTCCATACAAAGAATCAGTGAAATGACTCAATTAAGAGCACAACAACAAAAATCAGAATCCCACCCCAAAGAATTAAACATGTACACATTCCCTGACAAATTCAAGATAACCTACTTAATGATGCTTAATAAGCTGAACAAGAATACAGATATGAGGAAAAGAAGAACAGCAACAAAAAGACAAAAAACAATTAATATAGAATTTGTGGAGCTGAAAAATCTCAAAAAATTTTGAATAATTCTCAAATATAATGAAGAAAAATTAAAAAATGAAAGAATTTTAATAAGCTTAAACTATGAAAAACAGAAACATAAAGCCAAACATGTTACTACCAAAGTTTTGGGCTGGGTTGCAGGGACTCACCCCTGTAATCCCAGCACTATGGGAAGCCAAGGTGAGAGGATTGACTGAGCTAGGTGTTTCAGGCCAGGCTGGGAAGCATGTTGAGACCTCATCTTTACATTAAGTTAAAAAATTAGTTGGGCATGGTGGCAAATGCCTGTAGTCCCAGCTACATGGAAGTCTGAGACCAAAGGATTACTTAATCCCAGCAGGTCAAGACTGCATAAGCTATGAGCATACCACTGCACTGTAACCTGGGTGACAGAGTGAGACTCTGACTTAAAAATGTAAGATTTATAAGGCATGGATAAGTGATACTTAAAGAAAGAAAAAATCACCAGGTGTGGTGGCTCAAACTTGTAATCCCAGCACTTTGGGAGGCAGAGGCAAGATTATTGCCTGAGCCCAAGGTTTCTAGATCAGCCTGGGCAACTTGGCGAGATGTTGTCTCTATAATAAATCAAAAAATTAGCCGGGCATGGTGGTGTGTGCCTGTAGTCCCAGCTACTTGGAAGGCTGAGGCAAAAAAATAGCTTGAGCAAAGCAAGTTGAGGCTGCAGTGGTCATGAGTGTGCCACTGCACTTCGACCTGATAACTGAGTGAGATTCCAATTCAAAAACAAACAAAAAAGAAAGGAAAAATGTATGTGTCATCTACAAGGGTGCTCCCATGAGATTATCAGTGGATTTCTCAGGA
>CAUYQG010077505.1:0-30853 GCA_963574415.1 Tarsius wallacei | reverse complement strand
TTATGTAGCCAACTCCTCTTCCTATTCCTAACCTTTGACTAGCATTACTCTCTTCTCCATATCTCGAACTCCTGACCTCAAACGATCCTCCCACCTTGGCCTCCTAAAGTGTTGGGATTACAGGCCTATGCCACCGCGCCTGGCTTCCCTTCTTCATCTCTGTGATTTTGCTATTTGACAAACGTTCTATAAACAGAGTCCCTCAATGTGCAACTCTTTGAGACTGGCTTTTTTCACTCAGCACAGTTTCCCAAATCTACCCAAGATGTTGTTAACATCAGTGCTTTACTCCCTTACACTGCTGAGTAGTATTCCACATATCATACTCTGTTTAACCATTCCTCTGTGGAAGGACATCTAGGGCATTCCCAGTTTTGTGCTATTACACATGAATCTGCTGGAAGCATTTGTGTGCAGGTTTTTCTGTGAACATGTTTTCATTTCTCTGGGAAAATGCCCAGGAGTCCAACTGCTGGGTTGTATGGCCATTGCCTACTTAGTTTTTAGAAAACTCCTGAATGGTCTTTTAGAGTATGGTACCATGTAATAGTCTCACCAGCAGTTCATGAAAGATCCATTTGCTGATGGCTCTGAGCCAGTATTTGGGATCATCACTGTTTTTCTCTTTTAGCCATTCTTGTAGGCATGCAGTGGTGTTTCATTGTATATTTAATTTGATTTTTCCATAGTGGCTAATGGTATTGAACATCTGGCTAGTTCTTTTTAACTTTATCAAATCATCGATCTTGTTTATAAATTGAGATAACCTGTCTGCCTTCCTTCATCTTTCCTCCCAATAATTTTAGTTTATTATAGGATCCTTTGGCCATGGGATGAGGACAGCAGAACGTTCCTGAACTCCTCCTCAGGGGTGTAGAAACAAGCCCCTCTCTGAAGGAGGTTATTAGGAGCCCAGCCAGGGAGGAACAAGGAGGCTACCAAGGCAATGTGGCATACCCATCCGAGTTTGTAGCTGAGCCTTAGGTGGACAAGGAGGGTTGAGGTTGAATGTGATGTAAATCCAGGTATGAAAAGACCACTGTGGCAGTGTCATCGTGTTCCATGAAGTCTTGGAAGCTGAACCCTCTCTGTTTCTCTTTCTGTATCTCCACATATCTCTCTCTCTCTCTCTCTCTCTCTCGCAGTCTCTCCCTATGTCCCTGTCTCACTCGTTCTTTCTAATCTTGGCAACTGGCAAACATTTACAACCTGACTAAAACGCCACCAGGATAAACCCTGTGTTTGCTCTTTGGACGATGTTCAATAAATTATAGTAAGCTGCAAATGTCACTGGATTGGGAACTGTAAGTGCTTTGCCTGTAAGTCTTTAAGCAAAGACCCGCAGCTGAAGCAGTGGTGAGATGGGCCCTAAGGCTAAGCTCCTTTTAATGTGGGGCGAAGCAGTTTTCACGCAGGTAACTCTGCCTTAGCACACACGAGACACCGTGCACAGTGACAGGGCAGGACTTCACTGCTTGTCCTAAACTGTCTCTTCAATGGGTCCGTGTCTTGCCTTCTCGAAAAATAGATTAGTCCAAGCCTATTATCAACAAAAACCTGCCCGAAGGTTGAAATTGTGTAACTCCTTGCTCATCTCCGGAGACCAAACTTGGACCATTAAATTCACTTCATTTGTGATTTCGGTGACCTGAACCAAGGATGGAGGTTGATAGATATAAAATGCAAGCACAAAAATCAGTCATACCTACCAGCTCCCTGTAAAGTAGATCATAAAAATGAAATGGGGCTGTCCTAAGCAAAGGCTGACACTGGCCTCTTCTCGCACAGTTAGCTTAGCGTCGTCCTTCTGGCTAGGGTCGCCAGTGTCCCTGTCCTCCAAGACCTTCACCTGGAGGTGGACACGAGCAATTCATTTTCATTGATTTTTTTTCCGTGGCAAAGCTCCTGATTTCCAGCTAACATAGAAAACATTTTTATACATGCTTTTAAGGAACAAGGCAAGATTTGTGACAGGTCAGGATTCCTTGGGCACCGCCAGGTAGCGCTCCTTGTGGGCACACCTGCGTCAGCCCTGCGCTCTTCTCGGAAGGCTGCCTTGGGATTTGCTCTGTGGACAAGCGACATCTTTTCATCAGATCAACAACTCAGGCAAAGTACTGCCTTTACCTCCATAACTTGATTTAGTTTTTTGGGTAGCTATTCACTTCCAAAGACTTTTTTTTCATGCTAAAAACCCTTCTTATGACCTTACACATCTTCCCTGTTATCTAATTTATATAAACAGATATAGAATAAAGGCCAACTGGCAAAGGGCAACACATTAACAATTAGAGTTGGGCACGTCGGCTCAAGCCTGTAATCCCAACACCTTGGGAAGCCGAGGCGAGAGGATTGCCTAAGCTCAGGGATTTGAGACCAGCCTGGGCAACTTGGTGAGACCTCGTCTCTACAATAAATCAGAAAATAAGCTGGGTATGGTAGCACACGCCTGTAGATCCAGCTACTCGGAAGGCTGAGGAGGAAGGATCGCCTGAGCCCAGCAGGTCGAGGCTGCAGTGGCCATGAGCATGCCACTGCATTCCAGCCTGGGCGACAGAGTGAGACTCCAGCTCAAAAACAAAACAAAACAAAACAATTAGAATAGTGCCCCCTTTCCCTTAGGGGACCTATTCCAAGATCTCCAATGGATGACTGAGGCCTTGGACAGTACTGAAGCCTATATATGTTTTTTCCTACACATACATACCTATAATTCATACATACTCATGATGACATTTAATTTGGGAATAAAGTACAGTAAAAGATTAACAATAACTAAAAATAAAATAGAACAAAGGTGACAATATGCTGTGATAAAAGTTACATAGATGTAGGTTCTCTCAAAATTCCTTATTGTACTGTACTTGCTTATTTTTGAACTGAGGTTGACCATGAGTAACTGAGCTCACAAAAACAGAATCGCAGATAAGGGGACACTATTGGGAAGAAATGGTGACAACGAAACAAACACAACATTGCTTCTTTGTGTGCTACATGCACCCAGGCTCCGCGTTTTCCGAGTACACCCCAAAGCTTCTTCTTAACCAGCATTGGTATTCAAACCCACACCCGGCATGTGAGGGGTCTGGGGAAGAAATGTCATCTGGGGCTTGGGCTCAGGGCTGGAACCAAGGGTATGTTGGTGGAGAACTCAGGAACTGGCCCCCAAATTCCAGTTATGCTTTCTCTCTTGGATGACTTCAGGTGGGATTTGAAAAGAGGCTTTTTTATTGCTTTTAAGGATCCCAACTTGTCCCTCAGAGCGGCCGAACAGGGCATGGCTGCCTTGTCCTGCACTGGGAGAGTGTGGTTCTTGCCAATGTAGAACATGAGACTTCTCTGGCCTGTTTGTCAGGAGCCCAGCTTCCGTAGGACAAGGATTTGGTGAACTTCTTACTGCAAAAGCAGAAGCTTTTGATGATAACTCAGACATCACATCAATGCAGTTGCTAGCATAGGCAAACAGAAATAGGGGAAAAAAAGTCTCCCTGAATAAATACAGAAGCCCCACAGAAAAAAGGGTACAGAAAGGAAGCTGGAATGATTATATTCCAGGCAGTCCGGGGACTGAAGTCGAACAGACCTTGGAGCAGAAGGGAGGTGGCCCTTTACTCTCATTCTGAGAATCAAAAACCAGGAGCTTCATGGCCCTAGGATGCCAGGGTGATAGGGATGCTTCATCAAAGTGATTTTGCTAGAGACGCGTCTCAGGTTGGGGGCAGGATGCAGACTTGGGGACAGTTTTGAGGGAGGACCACTGGGATTTGCACCCGTGGAAGGAAGGGCCGGGAGAGGGTGGGACTGGATAGAGAGAAAAGTCGAGTTGACCTGCTCCACTTGATGGTGAGTGCTGAAGCTAGAACTGCTCTTGATTTGACCCAAGTGGGGCCGGCCCAGCCTGGGCTTCTGCCCTCTTTGGTCTGTCAAAGATGAGGGCTGCCTGGAAAGGGTGGCCTTTGGGTAAGGCTGGTCTTTGCAGCTTGGACAGTCTCTGGAGGGGACTCACTCAACAGAAGGGGGAATGGTTTATACTGGCTACTTGCTACCATGTCAGTCTTGTTGTTATGTCATCGTTCTGCAACAGACTCTAGTTCTGAGATGGGAGCCCTGATGTCCCAGGGGGCCTTGTGAGGCCCTGGTGAGCCCCTGTCAACCCAAGAGTCCCTGTCCCTTGGGAGGGCTTCCAGCAGAAGAATGTGGTCTGACGGGGGAACAAGGCTGGGAGGTCTGAATGTGGTCTTCTTGGGGAAGCCTCTGTTTTTTTTTTAGCAGATACCCAATTCTTCACAAAAGAGAGGTGTCATTTTAAAACTAAGAGACAGGCTGGGCGCAGTGGCTTAAGCCTATAATCCCGGCAATTTGGGAGACTGAGGCGAGAAGATTGCCTGAGCCCAGGGGTTCGGGACCAGCCTGGGCAACTTGGTGAGAACTCATCTCTACAATAAATCAAAAAAATAAGCTGGGCGTGGTGGTGCATGCCTGTAGTTCCAGCTACTTGGAAGGCTGAGGCAGATGGATCACCTGAGCCCAGTAGGTTCTTGCTGGGGTGGCCGTGAGCATACCATTGCACTCCAGCCTGGGTGATAGAGTGGGACTCCGACTCAAAAAAAAAAAAAAACACCTAAGAGGCAGAAACAGTGTCCTTGAATTCTCTGTCCCTTCAATAATAAAATTCCCATCTGCGAACATGGGATTGCCTTCTGGTTCTACTCCTAGGTATGCGACCTTGAACAAGTCACTTATCTTCTCCGAGTCTCAGCTGTGTAAAAATGTGGCTGGCATCCTCCTCTGTGGGTTGTTCTAGGCTTAAATGCACTAGTAATAAACGTGAAGGGGTTTTGTAAATTAAAGGCGCATATTTTAGATGGTATTGTCATTACTATAAGCTTCAGGAACTGGAGACCCAGCTTCCGCTAAGAGTACTATCTAGTGGAAATGTGATTCTGCTTTGATCTCTTCCACGGAGCTGGCCGGTAGACCTCCTCGGGAAGGGAGAAAGTCAGGGCTTCTTCTAGTGATGACAAGTGGTATAAAAATGATTTGCCACCAAATACCAAGTGTAAATGCAGACACAGGACTCACCTGCTCTCCCCAACAAGTGGTAGCAGGGGGATGGCTGCCTAGGACATCAGAGATAACAAGTGTGGTTTGCATCAAGTAACAGCTCTGCAGCCTACTCAGTGAAGGCGAGTCCTATATTTGCAAAAAACTCAGACTGGGAATTTCATTGACTTTAATTTATTGCTGGTGACCAGTTGCTGGCTGCATTTCACTGGGAATAGCTTTCGAATTGGCGGGGGAAAAAAATTGTTCTCAGCCAACAGATGTCTCATGGAACATGAGTGGGAAGTATAGTGCACAGCACAAAGGCCTCTGGCAACATCAGTCATGTGGAATTTCCTGAGCTCCAACCCTGTGCAGGCCGGTAAGAGAGGATTAGGAATTTCTGTGCAGGAGTCCTTCTGTCATGATCAGGAAGCCTCCAGGAAAGCACTATGAGTGGGCATGTGGGACGTGCATTTATTGAGTTTGTGCTATGCACATTTTTTTTTGAAACAGGGTCTCACTTTGTCTCCAGGCTGGAGTGCAGTGGTGTAATCATAGCTCACTGCAGTCTCGACCTCCTGGATTTCAGCAATCCTCCTGCCTCAACCTCCCAAGCAGGTTGGACTATAGGCAAGCGCCATCATGGCTTCCCACTCTGCTAGGAATACCATGCCCAGCTCTGTGTGCAGTCTCAACTACTGGGGTCATAGCTGTGAACAAGATCCATAAGTTTTCTTCACCATGAGAGCATCTATGCTACTACATAATCAGATATTCATCAAATAATGTCATGAGTTATGAACTATGCTTTTGGTAAGTTCTGCTTCAAACATTGGCATCAGTTTACCAGTGTCTCTTGCTGTGTCCTGACCTGTAGTTTCCCCCGCTGGTGCACCCTTCTTCTTTTGGCTAAGTATTCAAATCTTGCTCAAATGTAGTCAGGGTAGGGAAATCACTATAATCTCAGCAGCTTCGAACAATCAGTGCGTGTTCTCTACTTCTGTCTCAGTTGAGAATCGGCTAGTGAAGGCTTCAGAATCCAGAACCTTCCCTTCCATGGCCCCATTTGATCTACCTGGTGAATGAAAAAAAGCAGATCAAGGAGAAACTGCACACAAACTTCCACCACACAAATTCCATGACCCGTCTGGCTCCATGACTCCACCCAGAAGCAATTTGGTTTCAGTAGGATGAGCAAAGACCACATTGATGAACTCTCCAACCACCCTCCGTCCCGGGGATCTCTCTCTTCTCTACTGAGTTGCCAAGACGGCATAATGGATGACTATGCCATATCTCTGAGTGTTGGCTTGTTCCAAGAAATTCACATGCCTGTGACTAAAGGTGGATGGTACTCTGTTTTGTTTCCTCTACAAAATTACTGGTTGTTAATTATTTTCTAAGAAGTAGCCTTCTTTTCTACTCTTTTGGTGTTAGAGGTCAGATTACATTATTTTTTTGTTTGTTTCTTTTAAAAAAATTTGATCAAAAGCTAAATTATAAGCAGCAGAGAAATGTAAGTAATTATAATTTTCCAAGCAAAGGAATCACATGCTGTGGGACTAAGACTATAATTAAAGGGCTGTTTGAAACTCAAATGAGATAACACAGGTGAAATAAGATAAGATGCTTTGTAGATGCTCAATAAACACAACTTATATTTATTATAATTTTATGGGAAATTCCACAGAAGGGTGCTCAAGGAGAATAAATCAGCAAGCCAATCTCACCAACACCTAAAAAAGTCCGTATTTTTATATTTTTTGAGCAGCCAGGACTAAAAGAGATGCTCTGAGTTGCAGGGTAAAAATACACATTTGCTGATGGACGATGTTCAGAATTGGGATGGAAACTCTCATGGGCTTACTTGGCTTTCTGCTCCAGTGCTTGATGGGAGAGCTGGGGGTTGGGGGCATGGGATGAGAAGACAACCTCCTTGCCTTCAGCGGGTTTGCCATTTTGTGGGGACAGAGCCTTCTATGGGGCTGGCCTGAGGCTGCTAAATTAGTCAGCCCAGAGCAGCAATCCTTGCCTACATCTCCAAATGGGTACATGGTACCTATTGGAATTTTCCACTTTGTTTTTGAATCCAAGTCTCAACTCCTCCATCAATGAAAAGAGGCTTAGTGAAAAGAGAATATATGGCTTAGAGAGACGGAATATGACAACGTGGGTAGAAGTCTTGCCATGAACAGCGGAGCAGCTTAAACAACTGGTAACCATCAATGTTATAGAACGTGCCATTTTGAGATTCATTTTTTCTGCAATGTCATCTTCAGCCAAAGGGAGCAAAAACCCCAAACATGTCCCACAGTTCATGGACAGAGCTGCTGGTGGTTTCCAGCAGTGGAGACAGTGGCCGAATGGGCCTGTCTCTTCCAGTTTCTTTTTTCCAGTCATTCCTAGACATTTCTACTTCTAGATTTCTTTTTTTTTGGCTTTGGGGCTTAAAAAATTTATGTCCCTGTTGATTCTGACCACACATACTGCCCGACTGATGACTTTAATTATTAATGAATTGTTTGTGCCCACTGATTAGTCTCCAAACTGTTTATCTTTAAACTTTGAAATAGTTTCATCAAAAAATCAGAGGAAGTAAATATTTGGAAATAAAATACAGAGGTATAACATTTATGAGGCTGGATCTCAGAACAACATGAAAGAAAGAAGAGAAATACGTATAAAATAGTTAAGAACTAAGCATATTGAATTCCAAACACCTAAGGCAAGTCTGTCCCTAATTTTTTGACTCATTCAATTAATGTTTTCCTATTCTCCACCTTGAACTATTTATGAGCAGACTTATATTCTAATGTCTGTGCAGGCAAAAATCGAACACATATTCTGCATAGTTTCTAATTTAGTGAAATGAGTTGCGTAATGAGTAGACAGAATGGTCACTCATAAATCTGGGTAGCAAATTGATTCTACATTTGAGAGTAAAACAGAGTTTCTGTGTCACCATTTGCCCTGAAATTTTGATTGAGTGGTATTTGCTTCAATTTAAGATACCTTGCTGACAACAAAGCCAGAGGCTGATTATTCCACAGGCTTCTTAGACCAATAAATTCTGCTAATTCCAACCATTATTCAGCTGTCCCTGTAGTGCCGAGCTGAGAAATGTGGTTGCCTGTCTCCTGAGCACTGACCATTGTCCAGATGGTCCTTTTCAGGGCAGGACTCACATGCCCTGGCTCTGGCGACCCTGGCTCTGTTCTTAGGGGACATTTGCTGCTGTCCACGGGGAGCAGTGGAGGGCTGGGTGCTCACAGGCCACAAATGGCTCATGGGCAGGTCCTTGGCATTTATTGCCTCTGTCGTATTTGTGTTTTCTCTTCCCTCATTAGCGGCAATGTCCCTGAGCTCAGAAACAGAGAAAAGTCAGTCTTGTTCTCAGAGGTTAGCCTTCACCAGAGCACCCTCCCCGCAGCCTTAAAATTAAAAATGAGAGAGAGAGAGAGAGAGAGAGAGAGAGACAGAGAGATTGAGAGACAGGAAGATAGAGACAGAGACTGGAAACTTGAGTCAATTACTAACTTATGCACCCCACCTCCCAACTCTGATGGAAAGATTTGGGGCCCGTGATCTTGAGTGAGGCAGTCCAGCCCAAGTCCACTCTGAATCAGCCCGAGCAACAGCGACCACTCTTAGGGACAGCTTGGCAGATCTGGGCAGGGTGTGGGGAGAGGAGGCTGCCAGCCTTCTTTGCAATTCAGATGGTAATGTTCTCTTGGGCTTGGTTACCATCTGCTGGGCACACAGACATTCCTCTATTTGGTCATTAATTAATGTCCTACTACAAAGCCACACCAAACGTGCAAAACTGGTATTTCTGAGGCACTTGTTTACAAAGCCTGTACAACCGCATTTTGTTCAAAGTATACAAGACTTTTTACTACTTGAGAATGGCCCATTCTGTAGCTTGTTTGAATCCACTAAAACACATTTTTACGTCATAAACTCATTTCATTCCATGGCTCGGAGGTTAGTTAAATGAATGACATCTGAATGTTTATTTTAGTTGCAATGTTTTTCCTAAAAAGGAACGTGAAATCCAAGCAGCACAAAGATACCTTTATTCTTTCAACAATCTAGTGATTATAGTTGAAGATTAGGACATAAGGAAAATGCCCTGGGATTTTCTCGGTTCACCCTCCCTTCTTCTGCAACACCTGCCTTTCCACGCCAATGACTGAATCTCAATCTTGGTCCGTTCCCCTGAAAGCTCAGTTGATCAAGGCCTTGAGCTTGGACCAGTGGGGCCCTATCTGTGTTCACCATGTGACCCCGGGTGCGTCTCAAAATGTCGGCATTGCGGTTTTCTTATCTTTCTCTGAAATGGGCTTTGGGATACGTGACCGGCCACTACAGCACTTTTCTAGATGAGGGAAAGAAGGGTTACCAGAGGGATGTTGACGACTCGTGGTGCTTTGGCCTCTGCAGACGCAGTCACCTGCAAAACAACTCAGCCATTTTGGTGGGATTGACTAGCCAGCCAATGAGCAGAATAATCAGACCCTGTCATGTATAACCATAACAGTCCATGACTTCCCCTTCCGCTGGAGTGATTTCCCAGCAAACCATGGTGAGGGATCTTTGGACAATTGTGGTCGAAGTATCCAGGCAGTCTTTCTTCATTAAATCTGCCTCAAAACGATGAGGCTCTTGTGCATGGTGGGTACATCACCTCAAAATGAGGTGATCACACCAGACAGTGTTTGGACGCTGGGTGTGGTGGCACGTCTGTAGTCTTAGCTACGCAGGAGGCTGAGGTGAGAGGATCCCTTGAGCCTAGGAGTTTAAGACCAACCTGGGCAACATAGACAGAACCCAGTCTCTAAAAATATATACATAGATTTGTCAAAAGAGTGTTTGGTATAATTCAGAACGTAACATCTTCTCGTTTCCATTTCTTTGATTGGGGAAAGTTGAACAAGGGCCTTAGCTTTGTGAATGCAAAGTCAATGTCACTTCACTTTCCATAGCAGAACAGGCTTTCTCATCCTAGTAGACAGCACATCAATCAGAGCGGACAACCCAGCCAGGATTGGGGAGAAAAAATAGGGAAGGGGTAAAATGTGACTCAAGCTCTCTTCGGGCTCCATGACCCGGTGTCCTATTGCTATGGGAGTATCAATGAATCTTCCTGGTCTCTTGGCTTTGTGCTTCCAGAAATGCATCCAAGGAGGGCATTGTTCCTGCCACACAGTGGCATGAGCAGAGATGACCATGCACCCACAAGGGTGTGTCTATACCATGGTGGAGGGGGCTGAGATCCAGCAGAGATTCTGAGGCAGCCCCTGTGACCGGCAGCCTCCTCGGAGGGCAGCCGCAGACTGCGAGACTGTGCAGCCCAATAGGTGGAGAGGATCCAGGCTCACCTGGCTTCTTCAAGACCCGCTGGGCTCAAGCCTGAGTGGAGATGGTGGGGTTAGCTGTGAACTCGGTGTGGGCGCCAGGCCCAATGGAGGTGGGACCTGCATTCCTTGGCGGGGCACACGACAGATGCCAAAAGTCACCTTCCTTTTACATGGCTTGTGCTCGTGCCTTTTAATCATAGCGTTAACCACTCTTGTCAGACTGAAACAGTGGCCTTGGGAGGACATCCCCAGGGAGGCCAGCCACGTCCCCATCCCCACCCTGCCGTAGCCACTCTTGGGCTGAGCCCCACCACAGGGCTTGCAAAGGCCTCAGAAGAAGGACGGCCCCGAGCCCTGTGCACGGCACTCCTGCACTCAGCCTGGGGAATCCTTCGGGAGTCTCAGCACCTGTTGAGACCGAAGAACGGG
Organism: Tarsius wallacei; assembly: GCA_963574415.1. Lineage (NCBI taxonomy): Eukaryota > Metazoa > Chordata > Mammalia > Primates > Tarsiidae > Tarsius > Tarsius wallacei. The sequence continues at coordinate 20,018 of CAUYQG010077505.1, read as the reverse complement.
TGACATTTGCTGAGCTGCAGAACAGCGATCCCTCTAAAGTGTTCCGAGCGTGAACACCTGTATTCACCCTTTTGGGAAATCCAGTGCTCTAGGCAGCACTTTCTCTGGGATGTCACCCTCAACATGTGTGCACCCCCCATCGCCTCCGAGCTGGCAGTCAGGGCCCCAACGTGAGCTGCTCTGATGCCACCGACTACTAATTAAAACCGACACTCACATGCAAACAACAGCCACCACCGCCCCACCCCCAAGCACATTCTAACAATAAAACAAAACAAAACACCTCAAAATATTTTCTTCTGGACAGGCTTCGACCTCCTTGTAGGCAAACCTGGGGGAGAAATACCTATCATTTATGGCTTAAATCTATCAAAACACCTTCTTGATTGATAAACATGCTGGGTTTATATTATGATTACTGCATACAATTTTCTGTCACTGTTAATTTATTTGAAAGTCTTAACCTGGCAGGGTATGACACCGGCAGTATTTTATAATGAGAACTGTGGAAATAAATCATCCCCTCCAAATAGTACAAAGAACGCGCTACCCAGTCATTCAATACACCAGTGCCAGAATCTGAAACAGGCTTATCATACAGACAGACAGACCGATGAATCCGCTGGGGTGAAATCCCCAGGATCTGGGCTCCTTAACTGCGATCAGAATAATTTGGACTCGTGTAGGTCTTTCACTAAGGATGTCCAAGTGCTCTGAACGGTGGAGAGCTACGCTCTCTCTTCATTTGGGGGAAAACAAGAATATCAAGGCACTGAAAGCTTCCATCTCTGGTCCAAGCCCAGTGCGGGCTTGGTATCGACAACACCTGAGCTTGGAGCCTGCACCCCAAGAAGAAACTCCCCGAGTTCATTCCCCTTCACCCAGAGGCGGATGCGGACAAGCGATCTGAGGACAGATGAGCTGAAGAGAGACTTGGAGACATCATCAGGACACCGAGACGCGAGGGTCCCCGGCTGCGGGTCTCTGCCCCGGCCTGCGGCACCCAGGAGGGCGTCTGGGCCCCGGGCACACCAGGTCTGCGTGGACGGTGCTCTGCTAGTCTGTTCGTCAATGGTTGCGGGATATCCAGACAATATTGAAACATTCCCAAATGAACTTTGCATAGAGACATTTTCATTCGCTGCCTCCCTCCTCATGCATATTAACAAATGGTATGCGTGGCCTCATTTAATTCACTGATTTTACATTCGGATCACTTTCTCTTTTACAGCTATTTTTACCGGGCTTCATTAATCTTTGTTGAATACAATGGCATACATCTTTAATGCGGCCGCTGTCAAGTCATATTTCAGCAAGAGCTGCAAACTGAATGACAGCGAGCAATATTAATAAATTTAACATAGACGATATCAATTTTTAACAGAATGAATGTGGAAAGCTAAATGTATTATTTTTCGTTTAAATCATAGGGTTTATCACCGGTTAAGTAGCAGCGATTTCGGGGAAACTTGTGACGTGCCACACAAATAGATTTACATCTCATTAATAAGTAAATTAGGCAAATGCCTTTCAAGTTCAGACAAGTACATAAGTGTAATCTCCATATTAAAGGAGTAGTCTTTGATAAACCACTGAGGAATTGTGGCAGCCAAGGATGTGACATGTCGCCAGAGCTGGTGCTTGGTCCACAGGCCCACCTTTAATTACTCTCCTTCATTACTAAAGAGATAAGTGTCTCTCCAGTTAAGATTCTATAAATGAACAGCATGCCGGCACCTCCCAAATCATTTTTGCAGCAACCATGAAAAGGTGGTAACAGTTATGAACAAAAACGAATTATCACCTGCTCTTTCTCTCTTCCTGTCCTGCAATCACACGAAAATATTGAGGCAGATTCCCTTTGCATCTCTAAGAGAAATAATCCTGTAAGGACGCTATTTCGTTGAAGAAAGAAAAGCGGAGGGAGACCGGGGAGAAAAATAAAAACAACGACTCCGAGATATATATATATATATATATATATTTTTTTAATTTCTCTTCATAAATCCCAGCAGAGATAATTTGCTGTAAAATGTAAACCCAGTGAGAACTTGTCTGTCTGTGTTAAATAAAAAAGTTACGGTTGGCAGGAGGCATGTTTTTGCAGTAGCTTTAGCGATTATAGGAAATTACATGCAAAGCCAGAGTTCTGATCCTAAGTTAATTTATAATTGGAAAAAACTTATTAATTAGCTGTGTCGCTCTAATTAAGAATTAGAAGAGTATGCATTAGGAAGTCAGTAGCCAACTGACAGGAGTTTTTGAAAGCCCAGAAGAGACAGCTGCTCAGCCCAGCTCAGCCTTGCTCCCACCTTGTCCTGAGCCCTGCGTGAACAACTGCGCACGCTCCCGTGTAGCGTGACTCTGGAGGCGTCACCTGCCCTGTCACAGGGAGAAGCAGAGTCGACAGCGTCCTGTTGGATGTCCGTCATTCAGTGAAGGGTTAAGCCCAGGCCTGGCCCAGCCACAGCGCGGCTTCTCGGTGGAGGCAGAAGCTTCTGGAAATACAGACCTCCAAGCCCTCAGCTTGTTCCATTCACTTTACCTGGTTCTGTTTCTTTTTCTAAATTGGCTTGCTCTCTTCTGCATTTTTATTAACTCTCCCAACTTGTTGTTTTCTCTCTACTCACACATTTAAAAAAATTAAAACGTTTACAGAGGTTAAAAGTTTTCCAAAAACACACGTTGAACGAAAAAGGGGATCCCGGAATCTTTCATTCTGGTGCCCCCTCACATGGCTTGCTGTTTTTTCCCTTGGATTTTGTATCTTTGTTGGCAAAGATTTTGGATTTTGTATTTTTGTAGGAAATAACTCTTTTATTCTGAATTGTTATTCAGACAGAAAACGAAATAAGAAGACAAACAACAAGATGAAAGCTACTGTCTAAGAGAATCATTCTCTGCCAAAAAAAGGAAAAAACACACGATTAATTTTTTTAACCCAAACTAAACCTTTCACATTTATAAGGATCATTTTCCATGTACAGGTTTGCTTTCAATTAGGGCAGAACAAAAGCTCAAGTGGGCATTGGAGAGAATTCAGTTTTCTTATTTGAATACCAAAAAAGATGTCCCTCAGATAACGATGCTTAAAAAAAAATCTCCACATTAGCACATTTCTTCCATTGGATTCCATTTGCTGGCAAAACACAAAATTCCTGATACACTTATCTTATGATGTCAATGATCTTTTGTTGTCTGCTCTAAGCCTGTTATTCATTTTAAATTAGAGGCAAAGTGGTGTGTTTAAAAGTAATTCAAATGGGAAGTAGTCTTTCTTTAAAATAAGGGGCCTTAATCCCTGTTCACAATCATTAGCCTGTACTTAGTTAAAAGAACAAGGTTGTATAGGATAAAGAACAACTCACTAGATAATTTGGGTGTTGCCTTTAATGAAACTCCAGTGGCGAGGCTAAGGAGCCCCTCAGCTTCCCAAGGCTCCCCCAGCCCCCTGCCAACTATGTAGGTTTTTCAAGAGAATTTGGGAGGTTGCCAGCAGTCCCAGTTAAGATCACCCAATTCTACGGGGAGTTGAAATTCCCAAAGGCACTAGGTTAAATTTAAGCCTGAGGTTTGTTGAGGTCATAGTGAGAAGATTAAAGTCTCTAGAACCTATTATGGTCTTTCTAGCTTATACTCACCTGTAGAAAATCCAAGGGGGGAAAAAAACATTTAAGCAGGTGGTCAAATGTGCCAACCTCTGGGATAAGGAAGCATAGTCTCTCAAGACAGGTGGTAAACAGTCTGAGATCAGCAGGCCAGGGATCAGCCATCAGCCGTGGTCCCTTCCTGCTGCTCATGCCCAGACCCCGCCCCTCCTCTCATCCCCAGGACATTTTCCAAGCCACCTGCTCCCTTCTGCTTGGTGAATTCCTTGACTTCATTGTTGGGTTTGGTTGAAAACGTCAAGTCCTCAGCCAAGCCCGGCTTAAATGCCTGCAAGCCAGACTCCCCCTCAGCACATGGGCACCTTCGAAGGATCACATCTTCCACTGAGAGCTTGCCTTTGGTTCTACAACCCGAGGTTCTAGCATGAGGTGTGGCACATTTTCTGCATTCGTGAAGGAAGGGGAAACGGAGTCCATGGAATGGCGAGCAGCTGACAGAACTTGAACTAGGCCTCGGTGCATAGGGGTGCATAAGCAATTCCTCAGAATTGCCTGCTTCTTGTTCGTGGCTGCCCTACTGGAACGAGGAGGCTCCCACTCCCCTTACCTGCTGGCAATTTAGGGGAGAATCTGCAACCTCGTCCTGGTACAAGGCAAGGGGCAGGGGAGTGTCAGTCTATCTTCTTTTGAATGGGAGGGACCCGCAAGTTCAGATGGCTCTGAGGAATGAGTTGACCCTGGCTGTTCCTCCATGACCTCAACTCCAGTCATCTGGGGGCCCTTCACCACCCTCAGCACCCCAAGTCTTCCACTTACTGAGTTTCACAACCGAGGGATGCCAGACCTGTTGAGGTCTATGGAAGAAAGAGAAAACTACCAGAGGGCAGAAAGCAACATTTGTCATGGGATGAACATTCTAGGAAAACTGTTAGCTCACCAGATTCCATGTGTATTTACTATCGCCACTGTAATTTTTTTTTTTAACTCTGTTTAGGATGTGCTAACTCAATGCAATTAAGAGCAGAAAAGAAAAAAAAGTATAAATATTAACAGAGGAGAAGCATGTTTTTCATTTTTTATAAAAAATGGTTCTTTCTTTGAACACTTTTGAGAATTTAAAAGAATATATAAATATTAGAAACAATGAGATTTCAGTAATATACCTAGTGTAAAATAAATAAATAAAAATGAGTTGCCTTTTATATGCCAATGACAATCACTCTGATAATAAAATGGATATCAGATTCCATCGACGATAGCAAAAGCACAGTATAAAGGACCTAGGAATAGTTACCAAGAAATGCACAGGAAAAGTGTATTAGTAAAACTATAAAAATCTAATAAGGGGCATAAAAGAAGATTTGAATAAATGGAGAGGAATACCATGTTTCCAGGAAGACTCAATATTGTAAAACTGACAATACTCCCCAAATTATTTTTTATGTTAAACATTACTCCAATACAATTTCAGCAGTATTGTGTGTGTGTGGTGTGTGTGTATGTTTGTGTGTGCGTGTGTGGTAGGTTTTGGGAATGGATAAGATGACTTCTAGGTTTAAAGTAAAAGATAAACATGCAAAATAGTCAGAAAATTGCCGGAAAAAGCAATATGAATAACAAGAGGAGTTTATTGTACTAAATATTAGACAGACTATAGATTTAAGACAGTCTAGCTGGTGCAGTGGCTCATGCCCGTGGTTTCAGCACTTTGGGAGGCTGGGGCGGGAGGATTGCCTGAGTTCAGGGAGGGGTTCAAGACCAGTTTAGGCAACATAGTGAGACCTCATCTCTACAAAAAAGTTAAGATATTAGTTGGGTGTGGTGATGCATGCCTGTGGTCCCAGCTATTCGGGAGGCTGAGGCAAAAGGATTACCTGAGCCCAGGAGGTCGAGGCTGTGGTGAGCTGTGATCATGCTACTGCCTTCCAGCCAGGGTGACAGAGTGAGACCCTGGCTCAAAAAAAAAAAAAGAAAAACAAAATAAAACAAAAAACAGTGCAGTAGTTGTACAAATACAAAGATTTTAAAAAAAAACAGAATAAAGAATTAAAAAATATATATATACCCAAATATGCATGGCAATTCAACATGCGCTTTAAGATAGCTTTTGAAATCAACATGAAAAATAAATTGTTTAATAACTGATGACAGGAACTACCCCTACGTAGCTATATGTGAGATACAGAGGTAGAATCACCAGGGTGTCACACAGATGTGTAGGTGTGAACTTCACAAAGTCAAGTGACACAACTCTAAGAGGCTGCCTTTTACAGGATGGCCATTTCATTACTTATTAAAGTTTTTCACATTTGTATTATGAATTTGTTGACTCCAAAAACAGGTAATTTGTATGTGCGTATTTGAGAATTTTCAAACAGATGGCAGTAAAAAACCTTGTTTGAACATACGACAGCTTTCTGGCATATGAAAGTTGTGTGCTCAGTTCAGACATGGTTATCATGCATCAATGTACTTACGACTTCGGGAGGAAGAATATATTCAGTTGTTGAAAGATTTTATAAACCTAGCAACATCAAATATGACCACAACCACTGCACAAGGAGAGGTTTGACTACTCCTGTATTCATCCATAGATAAATTTTTTAAAAAGAAAAATAAATAAAACGTATACAAAACTACTGGCATTAATGTTCTGGCTAAGCATTTGAACCCTTCATGTTGAAATTTATAATCTTCACTGTTTTTTAAAATTCATCGGAGTAATATTGCTGAGTTTGCAATTTAAACTACAATTACTTTCCGTTCCCGTGAATCACTGTGCAATTACTAATATTTATTTTCTATTAGTAATTTATTTGATTAAAAAGTAACTTGTGCTGATTGTTATCATTATGAAACAGTATATAAACTTTATTTGCTTTTGAGAAAAAGCCATCTTTTTCTTATTTTCACAAGGGCATCCTATGGGCTAGGGGCATCTTAGTTCTCATGACATGTATCAGAATTAAGTGCTGATGTATACCAGCTCTAACACAAAAAATAAAGCCCTTTGAGGAGTGGTGCTTCGAGGCTTAAATCAGAGGATGAATTAATTAAAAAAAAGATGGAAATATTTAGCTGTGGAGAAAATCGTAAGTACAGCAAACAAATAAAAATTCAAAAATTAGACAGGCCAAAAAAAAAAAAGAGGCAAAAAACTATAAGGAAAATGCAGATGCACAGGACGGAGAAGAGTCTATCACCAAGAATAAAGAGAAGGAGCTGGGAGCCCCGTACACAAGAGCTTCCTACAGATCAACTGGAAAAGGTTGAGACTTCTGTATAGACATGGGCGAATAAACGGAAACAGAAATAAGGAGATGGGGAAATGCTAACATTCACTCATGATCAGAAATTTAAAATTTACCTGAGAGATCATTCGTGCCCATCAGACTGAAAAAAATGAAAATATGCAGCAAATGTAAAAACAAAATATGCACAACATAAGATAATCAAATAATATGTGGTGTTGAATATTACATGAGATAAGAGACATCCTCAAACTGTCAGAGAGAGAGAAATTTGCATAAATTTTATGAAAGAAGTCATTGAAATGTAGAACAAACTTTAATATTGTGCATACTTTAAAATTTTGCTTCCAATGATCAACATCAGGAAATTAGTGGAAGATAACAAAAAGGCAGGTTTTTTTCTAAGTTGTTTACAAAAGGAAAAATATTTTAAACAACTGTGACTTCATATAGCAGAGTGCTGGTTAAGCTAGGTTATTAAATATCTGTAAAATAAAATACTATGCAACAATTAAAAGAATGATATAGATTCATAGTTAATATTCTATAATGCATTTTGCATTAATTGTGTGTGTATGCACACACACACACACACACACACACACACACACACATACACAGAGAACACATAAACACAGGGATTACATACACCAAAAATTAGAATGGGTTTCTGCACAACCCTGAGAGGAATTTAATAATGAGCATGCATTTCTTTATTACTCAGAAAAATCGTAAAGCTATCACTGAAGAAAATACTTTGGTTCAGATTAAAATCATATACCACTCTAAACAATAAAAAGTAGTGACGTTCAGCAACTCTTTCAGAGGTTTGGGTGACAAATCTGAAAGAAGATTCTGGGACATCGCTGTGTATTTAAGGGGAGAGTATGTTTTCAGTTGTAGTTGGGGTCTTGCCTGGCCCAGTGTTACATGTGGTAGCCATGCTATACATACCCGTGCGGAAAGGAGGTGGGTGACCCTCAGTTCTAGGTGGGGAAGCACTTTGGTTAGAGCATGAGAGCCATCTCAGCTCCTCAGACAGTCACCGTGGGAGTGGGTTTTTGCCTGGAGTGGAGCCGGCCCAGGCCTCCAGTTCTGCCCCTTGGTGGTTCTAAATGTTGAGATCTTGAATTGTTCCATCACCACCACCATCATTGTCGGCTGGCTTGTGAGAGAATGAGACCTTGAGGACCAATGCCAAGATGAGTGGCATCTGTATCCCTGCATCCAGGAAGGTTTCAGGTCAGCCTATTTGAGCTTGTCTTTGTTGCTGGTTTCTGACACTCCCCCCACCCCCTACCCCAGTGTTCTGAAGAGGTTATTTGGGTCTAAGGCTGGTGAGTCTCGCATCTCTCTGAGTTCTCAGGCGGTTCCAGTGCAGTTAACCCTGAGCCCTCTGTGTCCAAGGGGTGAGCAGACCTTGCAGAGACTGCTGTTTAATAAGTGGAGAGCAAGAGGTCCTTTCCTTAAAGGAATATCATGAAAAGCTCAATATACTGAACCCATAAGAGCAGATAGTCCAGTCCCGTGAGCTCAAATCCCCCCTATCATCCTACCCAGGGCCCCCCGGGCAGCTCAAGAGAAAGATGACCCAGCAGAACATGGGTGGGAGGGGGAAGAGAACCCTCCATGCTGACTCAGTAGCGGGATGCTAGCTCCAAGAAAAGAAAACAAGCTCATTCAGAGGCCACACTGTAGTGCAAGGTCTTTCCCTTCTTACAAAGGCACCTCCACCCTAAATATGAACAGTAAAGGAGGAGGGACTGCATCTAGCCACCCTCTCATTTCTGCAGTCATTCAAGGCCCCCAGCACACAAGCCAGGCAGACTGGTTGGCTCCGCCAAGTGCAGAAACCAAGAGCAGACACTGACTTCGTGTTCCTTTTGCATCTTTATAATCACATTTTTTTGGGGGGGGGATGAATTAAAACCATCTCAATTAAATGCAACGGAGAGTGTACTCTATGTGATAATATAGGATGTGCTTATGGTGAAATGTATGGCAAGAAAGGCAGAATTCAAATGAATTTCTGGAGCCTGAGGGCAACCGCCTGAACAAGAGTATACTGTTTCTCAGGTGCGGTAAGAATTCCATAGGCAGAATATAAAGCAAATGAACATATTCATTGAATAAAGGATGGGTGAATAAATAAACAGGTGAATGTTCACTAAAGACTACAAGGGAATATGGAAAATAATTTTGGGGAGATTATGGGAGATTTAACAATTTTTGTTACTTTCCAAATTTTAATAACTCTATGTTAATTTAATATTTAAAAATTATCAAAATATAGTAGAATTCTAAGCCAAACTTCTGACTTAGAGAGAATACAGGGCTGGGGGAAAGAGTTAAGCCACAACCATGAGGGAATAATTAGACAAATTCAGAACCTGGGATGATTCACAGACAACCATCTTGGGTTCCTCAGAAAGACATTGTCATATAAAAAAGGGAAGGAGATGGACGTTTCCAGACTAAAGGAGACCAAAGTGACATAACAACAACCAAAAGCAAATGTGGATCAAAATCGAATCCTATAAAAGACATTCTTGGGATAATTAGGAAAATGTGACTTTGGTCTGGATGTCAGATAGTATTATGAAGTTATTCGTAGATTTTCAGTGTAATGATGTATTGTAGCAGTGTAGATGAATATAGCTTATTCTGTGAAGATACCAGGTAAAGTACTTATCATTTAAGTGTCATAATCATTTCAACTATCAAATAGTACAGAACAAAATATGTGTATGAAAACAGAGGGAGACAGCTGATGTATCAAAATGTGATCCATTGGTAAGTTGTGTGTTTGCATTTTTTTTTCAGTATTTCTGTTTTGGGGAATTTACATAACAACACATCGGGAAACACTTAAAAATAAATATATATTAAAAAGTGTATGTGCATTTCTATGTATATACAAGGTGGACCCCCCCAATGAAATTTACTTATTCAAAACTTGTACACTTATTCTTAAACTTCAGTCATCTTCAAAGTACTCTCTGTTTGATGCAATACACCTAAAAATTATCAAAGTATAGTAGAATTCTAAGCCAAACTTCTGGCTTAGAGAGGATACAGGGCTGGGGGAAAGAGTTGCTTTTTCTACTGCTCAAAAGTTTTTGAACTCGTCACTTTTGATGTCTTTTAGTGCTGCTGCTGTTTTTTGATTCACCGCTTCCACATTGGCAAAACATTTCCCTTTGAGGACTTTTTTCATCTGGGGAAAACAAAAAAAGTCACTAGGGGCGTGATGGGGAACTGAGGTCAGGCCATTTCTGGTCAAAACCTGCCGAACACTCAGTGTGGAGTGGGCAGGTGCACTTGTAAATCACCCATCGTGAAACGGGCAACCGTGCTGAAAGAATTTCCAAATAAAAGTTCACTGGAGCTGAATTCAGCCTCTCACAACAACGCTAGCTGGTACCCTGACGCCGATGGGTTCCTAGAACACTAAGCTACAAAGGGCCTGCCCTCCAAAAAATAATTCCGGGTTTATTTTGGGTCTCCTCTCATATACATACATACATGTTACATCATCAGACATATGTACATGCATGCTTGCAAATTCATCTCAGCTCTCCAGGTCATTGCAAGAGGGATGGGCCACCTGAAGCCATAACTGCAGCATGAGTGAGTTTGGATGGAGATGCTGAGGGTTGGGGGTCACGTGAGTCAGTCCCATTTCCTTATTACCTGCTTCTGCATCTCTTCAGGGGTCTGTGCGCATAGCCTGCCCCCCTGAGGATGCCTCTCTGTGCAAAGCTCACAGCCGGACTCTGGAGTAGGTGGGAATAGGAGGGGGGAGCAGCCATCTAGCCCATCCCTCCTTCCAACTTCAGGGATCATCTTCAGAAACAAAGAAGGCATCCATAAGTCCTCCCGCATTTATGGACAGGCACTCTGCAGGAAAAAGCCCACCGTGATGTTCAATTCTCCTGTACCTGTAGTGGAAACCAAGGTGGCAAGGTGGGGCGGGGGTGGGAGGGTGGGGTGGGAGAAGATGGAAGGTGGGCATTGCTGGAAGACAGGCAGGGTGCCCACTCAGAGTAGCAACTGGGCTGGGGCCTCTGAGACCCAAGGCCTCCCCTGAGATAAAGCTGTCGCCACGGGAGTGCAGCTGCCTGGGGAAAATGAATGGGGCCGATGGTAGGGAAAGACACTTCGGTTGCAGGGTGTACAAGGTATGAGACATTCAGCAGTGCCCAATATTCAGAGAATAAGCACTGTGATTTAATTTCATAATATAATGACACGCAGTCTTTTTTAAAAATAGATTTCACATGCCATCCAACTCACTCTTTTACATGGTTTTTATTTTATTCACAAATTTGTGCAAACATTACCATTATCTAATTCCTTAACCCTACGTCCTCCCCCCAAAAAACCCACTGTACCCATCATCAGTCATTCCCCATTCTCCCCTTACCCAGCAACCACAATTTGTCTATTCTGGACATTTCAAATAAATGAAATCATGCAACACATGGCCCTATAGGCCTGGTTTCTTTCACTTACCATCATGTTTTTAAGGTTCAACCATGTTGTAGCATGTATCAGTGCTTCATTCCTTTTTATGGCTAAGCAAATCACATTTTGTTTATCCATTTATCCGTTGATGGACAGTTAGGTTGTTTCTATTTGGGGCTATTACGTTGTGAGCATTTGTGGACATTTTGTGACTGTACGTAGACATATGTTTTCAGTTCTCTTGGGTATTTATCTAAAAGTGGGATTTCTGAGCCATATGAGCAACTGCCAGATTCTTCCAAAGGCATGGCACTATTTTACATTTCTACCAGCAATTTCACGAGGGTTCCAGTTTCTCCTCATTCTCACAAACATTTGTTATTATCTTTCTTTTTTTAGTAGTAATATAGTAATGAATGTAAAGTGGTTTTGATTTGCATTTTCCTAATGACCAATGATCTTCTTATTGACCATTTTAATATATCCTTTAGAAAAAAAATGTTTACTCAAATCCTTGGAATATTTTTTAGTTGAGTTATTTTTGATTGTTGTGTTGAAAGAGTTATTTTTCATATGCTAAATAAAGCTTTGTAAAATATATGATTTGCCATTTTTTTCTCCAATTCTGTGTATTGTCTTTTTACTTTCTTGATAATGTCCTTTGAGGCACAGAAGTTTTTAAAATTCAAGTCAGTGTTTTCTGTTTTTTTGAGTCAGAGCCTCATTCTGTCACCCAGGCTAGAGTGTAGTAGTATGCTCACAGCCACTGCAGCCTCAATGTAGTGGGCTCAGGAAATCCTTCTGCCTCAGCCTTCTAAGTAGCTGGAACTACAGGTATGAGCCACCATGCCCGGCTAATTTTTTGAGTTACTGTAGAGATGAGGTCTCATCAAGTTGATCTCAAATCCCTGGGCTCAGGCAATCCTCTCACCTCAGCCTCCCAAAATGCTGGGATTACAGGTGTGAGCCATCATGCATGGCTTATGTTCTCTTTGGTAATTATGTTTTGGGTGTCATATCTAAGAAACTTTGTCTAATCCATGTTTACAAAATCTTACACCGATTTTTCCTTCTATGAATTTTTTTTTTTGAGTTGGAGTCTCACTCTCGCCCAGACTGGAGTGCAGTGGCCGCTCCCTGCCACCGCAGCCTCGACCTGCTGGGCTCCGGCGATCCTTCTGCCTCAGCCTTCCAAGGAGCTGGAACTACAGGCACATGCTACCACGCCTGGCTAATTTTTTGATTTGTTGTAGAGACGAGGTCTCGCCAAGTTGCCCAGGCGGGTCTCGAACCCACAGGCTCAGGCAATTCACTCACCTCAGCCTCCCAAAGCGCGGGATTACAGGCTGAGCCACTGAGCCCGGCTTCCTTCTAAGAATTTTATAGCTTTAGCGCTTGCTTTTTGCTCTTTGCTCCACTTGAGTTAGTTTTTTCTATATGGTGTGAGGTAGAGGTCAAAATTCATTCTTTGCTTGCAGACATCCTTTTGGAGCACCAAATGAAATAGGTGTTCCTTTCTCCAATGAAATGTCTTGGCACTTTGGTTGAAAAATCAACTGACCAGAAATGTATAGGTTTATTTCTGGACTCTAGATTGTATTTCATTATTCTATAAGTCTGTCCTTATGCCGATATCGACCTATCTTGATAACTGTGGCTATGTATTACATTTCAAAATCAGGAAGTATGGTCCTTTTATTCAACATTTTTTTTCACTCTTCTGAGTCCACCTCATTTCCACATAACTTTAGGATCAGCTTGTCTATCTGTACAAAAAAAAAATCCAGCTTAGATTTAATAGGAATTTTATTGATTCTGTAGAGCAGCTTGGGGAATATTGACATTTTAGCAATGTTAATTCTTAACATTGTGTCACATGCACTTTACTGTCTTGGCAGTAAAAGGTGAGGACTGGAGTTCCTTGAAGGCAGGGCATCTTTTAAGTGATCCATCAACATGGATACTGTTCTATTTATTCAGGTCTTCTTTTAGTAAATTCCTGCAGTTTCCTATGTATAAGTATTCCATTTTTTTTGTTAAACTTATCACTAGGTGTTTTATTTCCTTTTGATACTATTTTAAATGCAGTTGTTGTATTTATTTTGTTTTTAGTATGTTCATCATTGCTATGATATAAAAAATAGCAAAAGGTAAAATATAAAAGTAAAGCATGATGACACTAAAAGTTTAAATACAATTGATATTGTATATCAATCTTGTACTCTAAAGATTTGCTGAGCTGGTTTATTAGCTTTAGTACCTGTCTGTGGATTCCCTTGGATCTTCCATATACAGGATCATGTCATCTGGAAATAGAGATCGTTATACTTTTTTCTTTCCAAACCAGATGACTTTTGGTTCTTTTCCTTATCTGATCACCTTGGTGAGATCCACCAGCAAAATGTTGACTAACCGTTGGGAAAGTGGACATCCTTACCTTGTTCCTGATCTTAGGGAGATGCTACCACCATTAAGTCTGATGTCAGGTCTGAGTGTTTCATAGATGTCCTTAATCATGTTAAAAGTATTGCTTTCTGCTCCTAGTCTGCTGAATATTTTTTACCATTAAAATGTTACGTATAACCTTCGAAAAACATATTTGTAGAAATTTTAATGCACGAAAATGTGCCCAACGATATGTAATTTAAAATTTAAAATGTCATCCAGTAGACTCCAATTATGAATGGAGAAAAGCATGAAAAGAAGCAAGAGAGAATTAATAGCATGTCTCTGGCTGGTAAGATGATGGGTCCTTATTATTTTCTTCTTGACAATTTCCTATCTTTTCTAAAAAGTGAATATATTACTTTTATTATCATGAGAGAATCACAAAAAATACAATTGCTTGGAGAGAGAGGAGACAGAAAGAGAAACGGGGTGGGGGGAAGAGAGAGGAAGGGGAGGAGGGAGAGAGAGAAAGGAGAATGCCAGTGATGAAGTGAGAGTGAGTAAAATGTGTGAGCTCAGGTCAGTGGGCTGTGAGGCTGCCTTCTAAGTGGTTGGCACTGATAGCAGGTGTCTTGGTTTTTGGGTGGGTAAACTGTCATCTAAACCCAAGATTACTAAGTCTGACCCCTATGTTTCCTTCTAAGAGTTTTATAGCTTTAGCTCTTGCTTTTTGGACTTTGGTCCACTTGAGTTAATTTTTCTATATGGTGTGAGGTAGGGGTCAAAGTTTATTCTTTGTTTGTGGATATTTATTTGGAGCACCATTTGTTGAAATGGGCGTTCTTTCTCCAGTGAAATAGATGATCAAAATAAAAAGAAAAAATTTTAAAAGGCACTGGAGAACCCAGAATCCTTAAGGATGGCTTCTCGGAGGAAGTGGTGGTGCTCCTGGGAGTGGGCATTCTGAGTCATGGGCAACAGCAGACAGAAAGAGTCCATCTGTGTTCAGCAGCTGGAACGTTCCTTCAAGGGTTAGAGTGGGATCCAGTGTGAGAATCCCTGTGGGGTCAGTCTATGGTGGGTCACAGCAAGGTGTGTGAACTTGCCCCCATAGATGATGAGAGCCACTACCTTGTTGTTTTGGATGCCATGACAAGTTGAGCTTAGAAAACCATAGGTTGCAAGGCTTGAGGGGACTGGTAGCTATTTGAAATGATTCCACCCATTCCTGTAGGTAAAGTGACCCATTAAAAACAACACAGGAAGTGCCTTGTGCACTTTACTGCCTTTGCGGTAAAAGGTGAGGACTGGAGTTCCTTGAAGGCAGGACATCTTTTAAGTGGCACATTTTCGAATTCCCACTGAAAAGCAAACTACCTGGCCCATGTCATGTACTCAATAATTTAAACTGTTGATCAGCTTTAGGCTATAATGGCTCAAACTCCTTCCCCGTTCTCACCTAAATGTTTTAACTCAAATTAAGAAGAGTTGTCTGCGAGTCTTCCACACGGGGTTTAAATCTGTGTCCCTAACAGTGGAAGAGAACACAGTGATTCAGGACAAGTGCTGGCCTTCAACGCCTCCATTTCGCCAGGGCCTGGTGTCCTGATACAATCCCTGTTCCAGAGCTGAAGCACAGAAAATATCTTTTGAAGCAATACATGAGTGAAAGCCCTTGCAAAATACAGGCTCAACCATCCAGGCTGCAGCTCAGGGCATGGAAATGACAGCTCAGGCATCCCCCATACTTGACTTACAAAATTCTATAAACCTTCTCTGAATGTTGAACCAAAAATCTTTGAGTTGCTCAGAAGAAATATTACCACTGCGAAGTCATTTTCTTTTCTTAACAATAGGCTCAACAAACTTTATCCTCCAGGAGCCAGAGAGCCTGGGAGCCAAATGATCTCTCGTAACCCCTTAACCCTACCGTTGTAACGCAAAAGCAGCCATAAGCAACACGTAAATGACTGATTGTGGTGTTCCAATAAAACTTTATTGAGGGACTCGGAAATCTGAATTTCCTATCATTTTCAAATATCACCGAATAGTCGTCTTTAGTTTTATTTTCCAGTGATTTAAAAGTGTAAAACGATCCTTACAAATGGGCTGTATAGAAATGGGTGCCGATGTGGCTAGATTTGGCTCCTGGGTCTGCTTCGGCCAACCACTGCTTGAGAGAGCAGAATCAGCAGCCATAGCATAAGCTCATTTGTTGGAGAGTCTGTCTCCTGCCCACACTGCATGATCACAGGACTTGTGTCAGGAGAGAGATGGGCGAATTTTTTCCAGAACTCAACCCATTGTCTCCAAATCAGTCCACCTCTAAACAGTTCCCGCTTTTCGTTGTTGTTTTCCTCCGGTGACACTTTTCCTTTCGAAATTCCCGGTGATCTCTCTTCTTTTTGGGTGCACACATCTCGCTGGCCAGTGGGAGAGTTCAGAGGAACGTACACACCTGTGACCCACTGTGCAGGCGACACAAACCAAAGCCTCATAAAATGGCTTCTCCTTTAGTTACTGAGAAAGAGCAAACTTTCTCTGTGCTTCTTTTTAAAATGCAACAATGTAAAGGTCACAGAGGAGGAGATGAAACTCGGAGTTGTAATAAGGAAGGAGAAATAAAAAATAATGACAGAAATAAATTGTCATAAGAGGGGATACAGTTATGATTTATTGTGATATTCTACAAATTTGGAGGTGATTAAAAGCCACCTAAAATTCACATTAACAAGTCACATAAAAATGGAATTAAACTAGTGGGCATAATGTGGCAGGGTATAAAGAAAAATCATGACAGAAATAAATTGACAGAAGAATGATACTATTCAAGTTTTACTCTGTCGCGCCACCCTGACAGGATCCTAGTATTTTAATTTCAGAGTTGTGGTTGAGTTTTTGGAGTTCATTAAAGGCCCACATTAAGAATCTCATAAAAGTGAGAAGAAATTAGTGACCATAATGTGGCAGAGGAAATAAAGAAACAATAATGACAGAAATAAATTGACAGAAGAATGATACACTTAATGTTTCACTCTGACACCCTCTATTAATAGGCCGCTGCAAGCTGGAACAAATGTCATTCATATTTTAGCCAAAGTATACCACTAATTAGGCCAGCTCTCTGCACTGGAATTAGATTTGAGATCCCTCACCTTTAGAGTGGAATCATTTGAATTCTAAAGGAAAGAGCTGGTGACAGAAAAAAAAACTTTCTACTCGGGCTTTTCTAATGAGATAAAATTCCCCCTTCTCCCCATTTCGCAGCTATAATTGCTGATTATGTTGTTACATAGCCGCGGCTCTCCGCTCTCTCCTCCCATCATTATGATCTAGTCTGGCATATCAGGAGGCTTCAAACGCAGACTGGAGTGGCTTGAGTCTAATTTAGGCCTCCTTTAGGCCGCAGGTACCACACAAGGTAAACACTGCATTGTTATAATTAATTACCCCTTAGGCCTCGCCAGGCCATCTCTGTTTCAGCTGACCCTTATAATAATAAGGCTTCCGGGCATATTGTATTTCTTTTGACAGATTAATTAGAAATTCAGCCGTGGAGGTACAAAGCAACTCGGTCATGAATATTTAAATGGCCTGACACACAAAATCATGAAAGGGCTGCTGAACTACATGACGGACAGGGGATATTAGGCAAGTGACTCTAATCAATAATCTCTTGATCTCTTACATATTAATACACTGCCTGCTGTTATTAAGCTCCGTAATAAGGAAGGGGAGAGAAAGTTAGTGTAGCTCTGCTGTAGGCCTCCGCGAGGCCCCCAGTGGTTACGCTAACTGACTGGGAAAATGCACAGAGGAGCCGGGCCTCAGCCTCTTCAATCTAATCCAATCTTAAGGAATGGCAGCTCTGAGTAGCGCCGACTGGATAATTATTGGCGCTGACAAGGTGAGGGCGTCTGCAGGCAAATGAGCTCGGAAGCAGCCCGGGTCCCCAGACCACCCAGCGCCGGGCGCGCGGCCCCCGGCCCCGCGCAGGGCGCAGCGCCGTGTCGGGCCGGGCCGGGCCGGGCCGGGCTGGGCCTGGTGCGGGGAGAGGGCCCCCCGAGGCCGGGCGCGCGGGCCGGGGCCCCCCGCTCCGGGGTCGGGGCGCCGGGAGCCCCGCGGCCACGCGCTCGCCCGGATGCGGGCGGATGGAGCGGCGGAGGCGGCGGGACGGCGTCTGGGCTGGAGCCGGGCGGAGCGCCCAGACTGGCCGCCAATTGACCCCCGAGGTCCCCGGGGTGGCCTCGCGGGGGCCGAGGGCACGGCTGGGCGGTGGCAGGCCCCGATGGCCGCTCTGCGGGGCGCGCGGCTGGCCTCGGCCCTGGTCGCGCGGGGGGCGCGCGGGGGGCCCCGGCCTCCTGGTCCGGCGTGTCCTCGCAGGCCGCCCACGCTGTGGGGGTGACACTGGAAGGGGAAACACAACTGCCCCCCACCCACCGCCCAGCTGAGGAGGCCACCCAGCCCAGGGTCCCCAGCGAGGGCGTCCGTGAGGACGCGGCTGCGGTGAGGTCAGAGGGACAGTTGCCAACTGAGTCTCCCAGGCCAAGGTCAGCGCTGCTGGCCAGCCGGGCGTTGCTAAGACGTGGCATGCTCGGGAGGTCCCCTCTCCTTTATGTCCTAGATGCTCTGAACCGGGGAGCTGCTTCCATGAGCGCCTGCTTCTCCCTCCTTGTCGCCTCTGTCTCTGCCCCGGCCCCAAAGGATGGCGCGGAGGAAGAGGGCTCGACATTGCGCCTTCGCATCCTACCCAAGGTGGGGTGGGCCGCAAGGACGCACGCCAAACAGAGCACAGGCTCTTATCTTCACCTAGGACACACTGAGCGGCCCAGCCTCCGGGATCCTCGATGAGTCAGGCCCCGGGAGCCTCTCCGGGAGCTCACGCTGGCCCTGGGGATCCAGCGTTTTACGAAGCAATGGGCTCTGAAAAAGGACTGTGTGGACACTGCGTGTTCACCCCCAAACGTCCCCTTCAACCAGAGGAAAACCACCCACACTCTGGAGCTGCAGAACGCTCTGGAGCCAGACCCACCAGGGCTGAATCTGGGCCTCATTGCTTGGGACATGCCTGGCTTTGCTGTCCCCACTTGGCCGTCTGTAAACCGGGGATACTAATTCTTAGAGGGAAGGCGAGGTGGGGGAGCCAGGACAGACTCCGAGGCCGGGCACACAGAGGGGGTCCCTGGGAGGCGAGAGCCTCAAGGCTGATGCCACAGCCCTGCTGCCGACCAGTGCCCTTGGCAAGCGGCTTCCGGCTGCCGGTGCTGCACCTCCCGCTCTTACAGCCTGAACTGCAGTTTGCGTTTGGGGCTCTCCCCTGCAGACATCCCTCCTGAGGAATGGAATCCCAGAAGCAGGTGCTCCTTCAAATCTCCACTCTCAGTGCTCTCTGGGATCAAGTGCAAGGTCTTTCCTGCTTTCCATGAGATGATCATTCATTCTGTATGCAGTCCTGGCACTGACTGTGCCCTGATGCTGGAGAACAGAAACAAACCATTCTGCCTCTCCGACGACACTGACTGCCCAGCAGAGCACCCACCAAAAGGTGCCTACGACAGACCAGGGACAGCGACAGCAGAGGCCAGCCGACACCGCTGTCCCCTGGGTCTTCCCTGTCCAGAGGCTCAGGTGGGGGGGCTCCCTCTCTGTGTGGTCACGCAGGACCGTGCTCGGTGCATCACTATTTTTCTTTGCACCCGTTGAATTCGTTCCTCACCGGAGAAATGCAGCCACCACCAGCCTAGACAAAGCCTAGGGATGGAGGATTTTGCTGAAGAACTTGATTCCTCAGCTTTCACTGGGAGGCCTGGAGCCAAGATTGACGAAACAAGCCGATGAAGGCAGTGTTGACCCGTAGGAACACAGGCTGGGATTTGGTGGTTGGACCCGGGAGGGGGAAGGCAGAAAAAGAAGAGACAAGGGCGGAGGTTGAGACTGCAGCTTGGGAAAGTGGGATCTGAGTTGTGCGAGAAATCTAGACATATGTTTAAGAGAATATTTTGTTTATCTCATATTCCGGTTCCAGTTGTTTCCATCTCGGTGATGTCCGCTTTACCATATATACCAGTTCAGGAATGTCTGACTCTCCTGTGAGTGAGTTTTGTTTGGGTGCATGATTTTTCTTGTTTTGATTTTTGTTTTCTTAGTGGAATTTTTTTTTTTTTTTGCTTTGGAGTCTCACTCCGTCGCGTCCAGACTGGAGTGCAGTGGCATGTTCCCGGCCACCGCAGCCTCGACCTGCTGGGCTCCGGCGATCCTTCCGCCTCAGCCTTCCAAGTAGCTGGAACCACAGGCATGCACTACC
>CAUYQG010077502.1:0-51628 GCA_963574415.1 Tarsius wallacei | reverse complement strand
CCTGCGGGTTCGAGACCTGCCTGGGCAGACGAAACCTCATTTCTACAATAAATCAAAAAAATTAGCCGGGCGTGGTAGCACGCGCCTGTAATTCCGGCTACTCGGAAGGCTGAGGCGGAAGGATCGCCGGAGCCCAGCAGGTCGAGGCTGCGGTGGCCGGGAGCGGCCACGGCACTCCAGTCTGGGCGACAGAGTGGGACTCCAACTCAAAAAAAAAAAGGGGGGGGGGATGAATTATTTAACCTGCAGAAGAGAATGCTAAGTGGGTTTGAGGATCATGAGGAAATTTAATAATAGTCTTCGTGTATGGAACAGATACAGTATAAAGACTGATGATGAGGTATCATCTACATTTACTGAGATCATAATGAAAACAAATAAAACAGAAAGGACACAGAGTAAACATTTTCTGATGTTGAAGTTGTTGGGGGTATAAGTGTGTTCAGTTTATCATTCAATGTTTATCAAGTTTCTATAATATGAGATTGTAGTTGCTCAGGATGAAATGGTTTACATGGGGGACTTTTTTTTTGAGTATTTTAATATTTTGTTTAACATGATTTAGTGGCCTTGTTTAGAGATATAGAAACATTTATTCCTCTGGCCCCAAATCTACTTTTAGCATTGGAGCCACTGAGGGTCCCTTCTTCATGAAGAAAATCATCACTTGCTAAGTTCCTGAATGGTGATGACTTGGTTTTTCAGTCATGACAGTTTCTCTTTTTTTGCTGAGTTTGAGGAAAATGTGAGTTGCAGATTTCATGTGGACATAAAACTGGAAACCCTAGCTGATAATTCATCAGTATGATTGACTTCAAGCAACGAAATGCTATAATTGTGGGTGAGCTCCTGCCTCCCAAGAAACCTTTCCACTTATTGGCTATGTTCTTGGTATCTCCATTGCCAGAGAATCTCAAGTCATGATCCTGGGGCTTAGCTGTCAGTTTGAAAAGCCTTCTTGCCATTTCCAATTACAAATTAGGTAATCTTGCAAACATTGTCCCTCATTGCCGGTCTTTCAACCATGCCTTTCTTTACTGTTCCCATTTCATTGGGGGATGTAGAAGTACTGAATTTTAAAACCACCTGTTACAGTTAAAAAGAAAAAGATGTATATCTTAGCACTCACAGAACAATTGCTTTTGCATATGACCCCCATAAATAACTCACAGCCAAGATATAATTAAATAGCATACACATACATCAGGCTAGAGAGAAAAAGATAAAAAATGTATGGCTTTCTTAAGGTGACTCACAATTCATTTTCACTATTCTACTCTAATTGTAGGAAAATAACTGGGTTTATTTAGTGAGAAATAAAATTAAACAATTAAAAAATCTGCATAACTATTGAACAATACTTTCATCTATTGTAGCCCGCTAATAAATAGGAAACCTACGAACAACTACAGGGAAAGACTGATGGAAATGCTTTCCTTAGGAATCTGAGATATAAACACAGTTTGCAACTTGCCCCAGATCACAGCATGAGTGGGAGATGGGAGGTTTATATTGACATAGGTTTGAATTAAAAAATCCATGCTTTTTCTTCCCTACCAATCAACTTTTTATAATGAATACAAAGCTATCTCACTATGTCTTATAATACTTCAATTCAAAATTGTATATGTGATGATGGCTTATGTAGTCACTTCCTCTTCCCTGAGACCATTTGTCTCTTCAGTTGGTTTCCAGTTCCCCACTTCTCTGTGTTTGCCCTTTGCCTCACTAGCAATCCATTCTGTCTTCCAAACTTCTTGTTCTTGGAGAGCCCCAGGCCTTAGTACTTTGACCTATTTCTATTAAACACCTGTTCCTTTGGGGATCACATGATGTCTTATGGTT
This sequence comes from Tarsius wallacei, assembly GCA_963574415.1. Lineage (NCBI taxonomy): Eukaryota > Metazoa > Chordata > Mammalia > Primates > Tarsiidae > Tarsius > Tarsius wallacei. The sequence goes on along the minus strand of CAUYQG010077502.1, from coordinate 49,783 downwards.
TTAAATGCTATGTGTCTGGTGGCACCGTTTGTATATCTCCATTTCAGAACTCGACCCTGAACTCCAGACTTATATATATCACTACCTACTCAATATTTCCAGTTAACATGTTCAAAACTGAACTTCTAACTCTGCCCCCACAAACCTGCCTCATTTTAGTCTTTGTCACCTGTTAATGGCAAGTCTGCTATTCATTTGGTTAGACCCACGTCCTTCAAGTTCTCTTTACTCTTCCCTTTTTCTATACTTCACATCTAATTTATTAGAAAATTCGTTTGGTTCTGGCTTCAAATATGAGGGAGAACCCCTAAAACCTAGAATTGATTTATGAAAAATTGTGTGATATTCTTACACAGTACTTCAGTCACCATCAAAGTACTCTCTGATGCAATACACCTACTGAGAAACTTTTTCCACTGCTCAAAAGTTTTTGAACTTGTCAATTTTGATGCCTTTTAGTGCTTCTACCATTTTTTGTTTCACTTCTTTCGCATCAGCAAAATGTATGCCTTTGAGGAATTTTTTCCTTCCAGAGAAACAAACAAACAAAAAAAGCTGTTTGGAGAGAGATCAGGTGAATAGGGAGGTGGGACATAGGAGTCATGGTGTTGTTAATCAAAAACTGCTGAACAGTCAGAGTGGTGTGGGGCAGGTGTGCTCGTAAATCATCCATCATGAAATGGGCTACACGTTGAAAGAATCTTTTAAAAATAATCACTGAAGTTGAACGTAGCTTTTCACAACAATGCTAGCTGGTACCCTGATGCCGATAGGTTTCTAGAACACTTACCTAGTGGGGAAGCATGACTGCCTGCCAAAAAAAATTCCAGTTTTTTTGGGTCCCCCTCTTATATCCAGAACTAGACCACACCTAAATATGTTGACTTCTCCCACAGCTATTCTCAGTACCACCATCTTGTGCCTGTGCCTTGGTTGCACCTCCTCACATTCTTCCAGCTTCCACTTTTGTCCCCTACAGTCTTTTCTCAGAAGAGCAGCAAGGTTGATTTTGTTTTAATATGAATTATAAAGTAGTTCTGCTCAAACGCTCTACATTTTCTTAATATTTCTCAGAGTTAAAAAGTTATAATCCTTATAAAATCCTTCAAAGATCTACCAGATTCAGCCCTATGTTATTTTGCTGACCAAATTTCTTATTACCCTCTCCCTTTCTTGCTTTGCTCCAGCTACCTATGCCAGAATTCCTGCCTGTTCCTCACACACCCAAGGCAGTTTCTGTTTCAAAGTCTTTGTACATGCTCTTGTCTCTGCACAGAATGCTTTTTCCTCAGACCAGCTCCTTCAGCTCTTTCCCTTTGTGTCAGTGAGGCTTGCCTCTACCTTTGCTCACAATCCTCCTTACTCTGCACTATTTTGTCCCCTTCATGGCACTTATCACTTTCTAAAGTGCTACATGATATTCTTATTCTTCTTATTCTTATTACATTTTTACTTTCCTCATTAAAATGTAAGCCCCACCAAGCAGACTTTCTACTGGTTTGCTGTTGGATGATTCCCATGGCAGAGAACAATGCCTGACAGAGTTGGCAGTCAGTTAATATTTTGAGAAAGGAAGAAAAGAACTGAATGAATGAAAAGAGTGAGAGAGGAAAGAAAAAGAACAAAGAAGGAAATGTTTTATTAATTTATTATGGGATCTACAATATATCTCTGTTACTGAAGTTGATATCTTATTTTCCGGATAAACTATGGAAATTAATTTTTGAAAAAAATAATTTGCAATATATATACTGAGAAAATTTTGGAGGGCCAATTCCTGAAGAAGTTAGATGTTAATAAAAGAAAAATAAAGACATTTTGTTAAAGCCAAGAGAACAGTAAGCAAACATGAGAACTGAATGTAATGTATCCTGGATGGGATTCTATTAAAAAAAAAAAAAAAAGAACATTAAGTAAAAATGTATGAAATTTCAGTAATAAAAATGTTTCAAGACTGGTTCATTAAATGTAACTAATTTATTATACTACCATAAGATGTTAGTAATAGGGGAGACTGGGTGTGAGTTATATGGGAACTTCCTGAACTCTATCAGCTGTTCTAAAACTATATATATATATTCTTAAAAATATTCTTAAAAAATAAGAATGTTGATTAAAAATTGATGTTTTATTTAAAATGTCATTTTCATCTTTATTTATAAGTTTTCAGGACATTAACACAACTATGTATTTGAAGAGCTTTTCAATACAATTATTTTTAAAGTGTTATGAAAATAACTTAATTTTACATGTGTTGATATGTATTTTCTGAGGCTAAATAACTATAACATCTTAGCAACTACTAGTTATAAGTAGCCTCAGAAATTCTTGATTATTTCCAGCCTCTTTCCATGAAAGAATAGTTCAACATTATTCCTGACAAATACCATCTGAGAAAATTTTTTAAATTATCATTTTCTTTTTTCTTCTCTTTTTAAAGCTATTAAGAAAAACATGCTCAGTTAATTCCTATTTTGGTGGGTTAAAATATAAAGTAAAATTGACAAAGCCATATATTAATATATTAGAAAATATACACTTAGTAATCTGAAGAAAACTTTGAATGTAAAACCAGAACAAAAAACAATACAATAACTGTGAAAAGATACAAAAAAAGAAAATATATTAATTTAACATCATTGACGGAAAGTAATAAACCGAATGTGTGCATGTGTGTAATTTTGACCACAGAAGATAATATATTAATGGTTTGCACACACTTCAAAGAAAATCAAACAGCACTAGAATTAACATCAAAGATAAAGTGTACCCACTGCACATATTATAAGGACAAGGAGTTACAAGGTAGTAGATTGGAAGTATAATTTGCATAGAATTAGATATACATTCTACATTAAAGTTAAGCAAGAGAGAAATAGGGAAAAGGGGAGAAAGAGAGGGAAAGAAGAAGTGAGTGATGGAGGGAAGAGGAGAGGGAGAAAGGGTGCGGGGGGAAAGAGAGAGAGAGGGAGAGAGAGAGAGAGAGAGAGAGAAAGAGAGAGAGGATAGAGACAGAGATCACCTTAAGATGTGGCACAAATCACCCAGGGAAAAACTCAAGATGAAATTTCAAAAAAGCTAAAAAAAAAAGTGCTTTTGGATTTGCATTAGTATGTAAATTCAAATGTGCTTGTTTGAGAGCTTTTTGGGTGCTGCAAATGGGTTGCTTTCTTGCCAATTCTGATCAGAACAGTCTGGTTAATAAATCATATAGCTGTGCATTCACATTGACACATCTGTTCTAGTAGTGCTTTACTGCAGCTTGAAGGAAGCTCTAACATCATTTCCACCTGCCACTTTATTTGGGAAACTGGATTCAAAACCAATTGCCCTGTCCCTTGCTTGTTCCTTTTGGCCTCCCTATCACCCTGGGAGCAGTGGTGGGACTGGAAGACAGGAAAGCATTTCACCACGCATGTTCACTGATCCTAAGATGGCAGGATGGAGTCTGTGGATACATTGGATCTGCAAGACTTTTTCACCTCTTCATGCCTAACCCTTTCCTTTTGGATGTATTTGCTGACTCGGGGTGGGAATGGGGAAAGGCTTAATTCACAGACAAGTTCCATACACAGAATCATCAACGTATTGAATTATTTTAGTGAACGAGATGGGTAACTGCCCTTTTGAGTTAACTTTCAGTAACTGCCCTTTTGAGAATAAATATTGACCAAAAATTCTTGACCTTAAGTTTTGTGGTTTCTGGCTTAGGACTTTAATATTGGGTAATTTTACTTTTGGATAAATTATCACTGCCACTGACTTCCAGAACAGGTTATTTTCAATTTAAGCAGAACAATTCATCCAATCCTGATTTTATCTGAATAGATTTTTGTTGTTTTCACTAAAACAATCTGTTTTCACTAGTACATATATTAAGCAATTATTTTTCTTATTGTATTTTCTTTTTGTCTTTCACTTTTAAATAGGTGTAGGATTGATGCATTCAGAGGGAACTGGCCAACAGTTCAGACTAACTTCAGCCAGGTAGGCCAGGTTATGTTTTTACAAGCCCTTTCATGGCTCCGAAGCAAAAGTCCTGTGTTTTTTTTCTTGATCAATACATCTGTAGTAAGTCTAATAACATCCCTTAAATGTTACCCATTCAAGTAATTCAATACTTCTTCAGGCCAACTGACTCCTGCAAGACTGTCTCAAATGGTTCTAAAATCTGTTACTAGGAGACTTATTGTAACAATGCTGTTATGTTTTTAGAATTTGTGAGGGAATTTGGAAACTAAATCAACAAATGAACTGAGAGTCTTTATGACTGGAATTCATAGGATTTACTTGTTAGAATCAGAACAAATATAACTGCTCAGTTTTGGATATGTTTATGCTCCTGGAGAGCCTTTACTCCCATGGTTCTTGGATTAAACTATTTCCATAACTATGGGGGGCTCACCATTAGATGGAAAAGATTCAAGATCTTCACCAGGTTATTCGTCTTTCTTTTTTTTTTTTTTTTTTTGAGTTGGAGTCTCACTCTGTCGCCCAGACTGGGCTCCGGCGATCCTTCCGCCTCAGCCTTCCAAGTAGCTGGAACTACAGGCGCGCGCTACCACACCCGGCTAATTTATTGTAGAGATGAGGTCTCGCCAAGTTGTCCAGGCGGGTCTCAAACCCTCAGGCTCAGGCAATCCACTCACCTCAGCCTCCCAAGGCGCAGGATTACAGGCTGAGCCGCCGAGCCCGGCTCATGCGCTGTTTTATACTCCTGCTTTCAATTTCCCCTTGGATATCTCTATATTTTCCAAATGTACAGAATTGAACTCCCCAGAGTTTGTTCTTTGTGCAGCTTCTTTAACTCTGTATCTCCCACATCACTATCAATTTTCTGGCTACCAAGTTCTAAATGTGAAAGAACTCTTTGACTCATTTTCTGCCTTCACCCTCACATCCAATTAGTCACCAAATTCCTTGTTATCTTCATTTGTGACGTATGTTGAGTTCATCCTTAGTGTCACCATCTACCACGTCCCAGGCTCCCATACAGGGAAAGGCACATAAATGAGTCTACTGTATTTGGTTATTACTAGGGCTGTCATAACAAAATACCACAGATTGTGGGGCTTAAAAACATACGTTAGTTTTCTCATAATTCTAGAGACTAGATGTCCAAGTTCAAGGTGCCAGCAGAGTTGCCTTCTTTTGAGGCTTCTCTTGCTTGGCTTGTAGACAGCCACCTTCCTGCTGTGTCTCCCCATCTTCACTTGACCTTTTCTTGGGGCACATGCATGACTGATGTCTCTTCCTCTTCTTATGACACCAGTCATATTGGATAAGGACTCTCACTCTTATGACCCTATCTAACCTTAACTACCTCTTTAAAGGCACACATTTTCAAATACTGTCACATTGGTAGTTAGGGCTTCAACATAAGAATTCAGTCCATAACAGTTTACCGATCAACCATACCAGGGCCAGGGTTAGCACTCAGGAACTAGTGAGGAGAGGATATCATGCCAGCAACAGTGGCAGAAGCTAAGGCCATGTAGCGCCTGGTTCAGAAGTCACATGCAGTTGACGGCAGCAGAGATTGGTATAAATTTGAGTTCCAGGCTCAAAAGTTACTCTGAAGTGGTTAAAAAAAAAAAAAAGGAAGAAAGAAAAAAGAAAGAACAAACTGAAATGCTTGGGGACTGGTAGTAGCAGTTGTTATTAACTCACCAGACCAGGTCTGCAATGAGGGGTGCATCATTTCTAGAAGTTTAGCTTTAAGGGTGTTCTCCGGTCTTCTAACAATCCTACTTGCCATATATACATATTATGTTTATGATATATGAGTAAAATAATATGGGTCCCTAGCTTATTTGGTATAATAGTTATTCAATATGACTCTTAAGACATGAATATGTCTGTGGAAAGCACTTTCTAAAATACTTTTTAAATAACTGTGGAAATAATAGTAATTCAGATACTTTCAAGAACAAGAAAACATGTTTGTGATTGAGGTCATCTACATGTTAGAAATGGCTTGATCAAGTTGGAGAGACTCCGTCTCTCCTATTTTTTAAACAAACTCCCTTTCTACCTAATCACTTAGAGTCAACTTTGAGTGTTTGAAATTAAAAAGTTTGATACCTAAATTATGGCAACAGGCTCCCAAGCAAGTGTCTATACTATGTTTATCCTAAAAAGTATTGTCAAACACATATCTTAAAAACACTGCCTTCATCATGTCCATCTTTGTCCACAAATTTTTTTTTTCTTTTTCTTTAAAATTTTTTTTTTAATTTTAAAGATATGGGGTACAATTCAGGGCTAGGTATACAAATGTTCATTATGCAGGTATCCTTGTTGATAAGGTAGTCCACAAATTCTTAAGGAACCTTGGATATTATTATTTCGGCTTTACGCATTTAGTGTCAGAACACCAATTTAGATTAGCCTAAGCAAAAAAACTTTATTCATTAGCTGACATAGCCATGAAGTCCAAAGGGGTGGATAAAGCTTCAGCCATTCAGGCACGGCTGCATTCAGGGGTTCAAAGTATGTCTTTAGGGCTGTATCTTTCTTCATCTCCCAACTCCACAGATAGACCCTGCCTAATTGACCTTCAAAGGAGAAAAATAGACATATGAGTATCTTCTTCTTAGCCACTGTCTTTCTCCTATAAACTCTGCATGCTGATTGGTCCTGCGTGAGTTATGAATTATTCACTAGACCAATCAGTGTCCAGAGGGATAAGATCCTAATGGGCCAGGCAGGGCTGTGTGCCAGTGGCCAAGATGGGAGAGGCCAAGGAGACAGTATTCTCCAAAGGAAAAAGGTCTCAACAGAATAATTTCAGAAACACACCAGCTTTTGGGGGGCAGTCTACTCTCCACACCTCCAAATTACACTGGCTGGTTTCCTGTTCTGCAGTGGGTGTTTTAGGCACTAATGATGACCTTCAGCTTTCCTGGGAAGAAGCTGCTCTGTGTCTCAGGGAAGCAAGTTTCCTGTGGAAGAGAGTGAGAATTGTCCTCCTGAACCAAAGGGCAGTGGGCTGTGTCTCTGTTTTTTTTTTTTTTTAGTTGAAGTCTCACTCCGTCGCCCAGACTGGAGTGCAGTGGCCGTTGCCGGCCACCGCAGCCTCGACCTGCTGGGCTCCGGCGATCCTTCCGCCTCAGCCTTCCAGGTAGCTGGAACTACAGGCGCGCGCTACCATACCCGGCTAATTTTTTGACTTATTGTAGAGATGAGGTCTCACCAAGTTGCCCAGGTGGGTCTCGAACCCGCGGGCTCAGGCAATCCACTTACCTCAGCCTCCCAAGGCGCAGGATGACAGGCTGAGCCACCGAGCTCTGTTTCTCTCCCTTCCCAGGTCACTGCTTTTGAAGTTAGCCTAATTCACTTTTCACTGGTGTTGGGAGCACCACCAACCCCTCTTTCCACTCGATTCACTGCAGGAGACCCTATGTGGTCTTTTGAGAGCTCACTCCCTGCATCCAGGGAGAATTGGGTCCATTGTTTCAGAGGGCTTCCTTTAGGCTAATCTGACAAGTGTGAAAGGACCCATTTAAAGAGGTCTGATGAATAAGGACAAAATAAAGATCAAACTCAGGCACAATCAAAAGCTGTTTGTTAACAGGCAAGATGTTCTTCAAAGCCTTTATCAGGAGCAAGGAGGACTTATCTTGCAGTACTATGTGGAGAAAGTAGGCGGATCTGGGGCCATTCATTTGAAGTTCTAAGCAGATGACTGCTGGCCTGGTTGCTGGGCACAGAATTATCAGTAAGTCTCTTGGGTTATGTGGGCAGTGCTGGTAGATAAGGGTCTGGGAAAAATAACAAGTCATGCAGTAGCAGGTAATGCTTATTGGAGAAGCTCTCCAAATCCTCCTGTTTTTGCACTCGCCCTCTGGAAGGAGCCACATGCTGCAAATCAGAGACACTCTTTCCTAATCCTGGATCCCTGGTTTAGGAAATCAAACTATCCTGGTGTCATACAAACCATGCACCTACTTTTTAGTTGATAAACAAATACACAGAGGCATTAGCTTCCTTAAATCAACACTAGATTGGGGACATGATGGTGCTTCCAGGGTGGCCTCCCTAACGCCTGCTATTGATGATAATAGGTAACGTTTATTAAATGCCTACCATATGCTTGGCAGGCACTGTGCCTGCATGATCTCATTTGATCCTCACCACACCCTAGACTCCTATTTTTCCCATTTAACAAATGTAGGAACTGAGAGCCTGAGAAGTTCATGCAATTCATTTAAGGCTTCACACTATTACATTGAAGAGCTGGGCATTGAACCTCTACGGCTTGCTGTATCCAAAGCCTGTGTCTTAACTGCTTATCCTACTGCCAGTCTAACCAGACGCACCCACCAAGGACATCATCTCCTATTTCCTTGGAGAATGGAATGCAGGTATTCTTATTATAGCCTTTCTGTCCTAGAAGGAAAGATTGAGGCACACAGAGGTTAAAGTGACTCACCTGGAACTATAATGATCCACAGAATTTACCGTAAGGGATGGATTTTTCTTATTATAAAATGCAAGCTATGAGTCAAACAGCAACAGATTTAAGGATGTCAGGGTAGTGGTGGCAGAAGGAGCCACCCAGAATCCAGAGTGACTCAGTTACCCAATGAGTTCACCCATGCAATGATTCCTATCAGCATACAGATGTGTCTTAATATCACTCCTCAAAGGAACGACTATGAACTCACTTGCACAAAACAGTAGCTACTTAAACTTAATTATAATGAAATGAAATGACAATCCAATTCCTCAGTCCTACCAGCCACTTTTCAAGCACCCAATAGCAGATACAGAGCATTCACATCATGACAGAAAGTTCCACTGCGTGGAATAAAACCTCCCTGGACCCTCGTTCTGTGTGAGTGACCGCCCTATTTCTCTATTGCCCTTCATCCTTCAAAGCAAAACTTGAAAGAGTCAGCTCTGCTCATTATCCCTTTCTCTCCTCAGTCTATTGCATTCAAGCTTTTCATATCAACTAGTTCAATGAACTCTTTTCGAAGTTTGTTAATGGCCCTCATTTTGCCAAAGCCTGTGGTCAATGTCCTCACCTTGCTCATCCTCTCAACTGTGTTGGATGCTGTTGGTAACACCTTCCTTCTTCAAACACTTTCTTCCCTGAGCTTCTGGAAGACCACACTGTCTCGATTTTCTTCCTCCCTAGATGAGACACATGTCAGTCTCCTTTATTTCCTTCTCCTCCCTACAAGACTTCTCAATTCCTGGGTGCCTGGGGCTTTGTCCTCAGACTGCCTTCCTCGGGTCTCTATACCCTTACCACGAGTGATCCTAACAGCCAGAAAGTAGACGGCACAGCACACAGGCTTAATGCCCTTCAATGGCTCTCCACTGTGACCAGAATAAAATCCAAGGTGCTTGCTGTGGCCTTCAAGGCCCTGCATGAGTTAGCCTCTGCCTACCTCTGCCCCCCCTCTGTCTGTGTTTGTTTTTTCTCTGTACTTTGGACAGGTCATTTGTTTCTGCTGAGTCTTTGGATAAGACAGCTCCCCCAGATCTTTCAGTGGCTGTTCCTTGTCACTTGGGTCTTTACTCAAACATCACCTTATCAGCAAAGTTCTTCTTAACCACTCTAAATTCAGCAGTTGGGTCAGGCGCAGTGGCTCACACCTATAATCCCGGCACTTTGGAAGGCCGAGGTGAGAGGGCTGCAGGCAGAGTCCAGGAGTTTGAAACCAGCCTGGGCAAAATGGTGAGACCTCATCTCTACAGAAAATTTTTAAAAAATTAGCCAGGTGTGGTGGCATGCCTATAGTCCCAGCTGCTTGGAAGACTGAGGTGGAACTCCTGAGCACAGGAGGTTGAGGCTGTCTGTGGTAGCCATGACAGTGCCGCTGTACTCCAGCCTGGGTGACAGAGTGAGAATCTGACTCCAATAAATAAATAAGTAAACAAATAAACACAGCAGTTCTCCCCAGGATGTGCTAATATATCTTGTCCCGTGTTATTTAATTATAGCATTTACCTTGAAATTCTAAATGATAGCATTTAATTGACCTTTCCTCATTTGTATTTTCTGTATTTGTGGTTTGATTTCTGACATCAGCATCTCTTGCTCACCACTGAATCCTCAATACCTATCACAATGTTTGGTACTTCGTAGGTGCTCAACTAAAGCTTCTTGACCTAAAATATTTGCTGGCTAATAATTTGTCCAGGAGTCAGAGTGGGAATATCAGGACTTTAGGCAACTCCCTTGAGAGACAGAGGCAGAGGAAAACCAATTATAGTTATTGAGAAGGGGTGGACTGTATAGCTAGAAACAAAGAGTTTCATTGCATGAACTTTTTTGCCCTTGGCAAGATGGGCGTGACCCATGTTTTCAGCTCATTTATTTTGTATTTAGCGACTCTGACTATCCCTTAAGAATGGCAATTTCCCTGAACCTTTTTTTGCTAATTTACTTTCAAATATGTTGACCTAACATCAGTATGACTTTTTATGAGTGGTTCTTGGACCTCAGTTTACCCATCCATAAAGTGGTTTGATTTTGGGTAGATAACTCCCAAGCTTCCTTTTCAATATTATAGTCTTAATAATCTGATGTCACTTTAAAGAACCTTGGGTTAGTAATAAATAAAAAAGAATCTCAGGTTATATTCTTTCAAAAAAGCAATTGAATAATAATGTATAAAAGACTCAAGATAATTTCACTTCTAGAACTTTATCCTAAAGAAATAGAAATTTGAACAGAGATTTATTCACAACTATGTTAATCTTAGATTTATTGATAACAATTAAACAGAAACAACTTAAATAATCAACAGTAAGAAAGGCTAAATAAATTAAGATGCTTATATGTGTTTGAATATTATGATACTGGTGTTTATTTGAATATTGGAATATAAATTTCAATTGGAAATTGAAATGAAGATTTCAAAAAATATGATAAGAAGGAAAAATGTTTATTTTCCAATGTTAAATCATTTATAATCTCAATCTATTTAACACCTATTCATGGAAGAAAAGCTGGAGGAAATACATCAAAATGTAACTTGTAATTATCTCTGGGTCATGAGATTAGTATTTATAATTTTAAAAATACTTATCTTTATTTTCCAAGTAATCTAGAGTGAACTTATAATACATTTTGCGTCCAGCACTGGAACTTTTAGATGAGAATGAATTCCAGTGCTATAGGTTTTGGGGTCAGTACGAGTCAGACACTGTGCCATGAGCTGGGAATAAAACAGGGCAAGGCAGGGTCTGCCCTAAGAGACAGATGAAAGGCTGAAAGGTCTCCTTTGGAGATACTCACAGGGCACCAGGGAAGTACTGGGAAGAGGAAGGGGGTGTTTTGAGAGAGAAATGCACAAGATAGTGTTTCAAAGACAGTGTCCGGAAGGTACGCTGGGTCCCACTTACTTGCTTGTGACTTTGGGCAAGGCATTTAACCTCTCAACCTCTCAACTTCCCATCTATAAAATGGAAATAACACCACGAGCTCTCTCTACTAAACAAGGTGGTGATTTTCCAGAGCCTCACACATCAAGAAGACATATAGAAATGCTTTTGGTACCTGAGAAGTGCTGCCAGCGGCTTAGGGACTAACCTACAGCAGGCAGAAAGGGGTTGTGGAGAGGCCTTGATTTAATGATTAGTGGAGCAGCAAAGCCTGGGGCCAGTTGGATGACAATCCTCTTGTGTTTTGGGTGAGGTTGAGGCCTGGGGCCAGTTGGATGACAATCCTCTTGTGTCTTGGGTGAGATCGCCACTTCTGCCTATCTCACAGCTGTTTTGTGGTGTGTAATTGCTCAAAGGAAGTGCAAAAAAACTGATACGGGAATAAAATGGAACTCTGGAAGATTCTCAGCTTCCGCACTGTAGTGTCCCTGCTTCCCCACTTACTGCTTCAGCTCTGAGGGTAACCTTCTGAAATCATGTTGGGAACACCCAGAGAAAATTGTGCTGCAGCTGAGGACCATCGTCATTATTACTTAAAAATGAACAAGCCCTGGTACTATCTGGAGATAGACTGGGAATCCTATGGGGTTGGTAGCGTTGATATTCAGGTCGCAGCGATTTCCTCTGGATTCTTTTGTGTCGGTGGCATCCCTCATTGGTTGCAGTCCCTGAGTTGCCACATATTTCAGAACGAAGGGGAAAGGCTGCAGCTCCTCCTTATGTGACTGGATGTCAAAGCTGGTCAGAAAGATCTGCGTACTGAGAAAGCCATTGACAGCAGAGATGGGATCTGCTAGTTCCCTAAAAGAGACAGGCTGTCTGCTTCTTCTGGCTCTTTTGGGATGGTGCTGGCTGTCTCCAAGGGATCCTTGTTTGGAGTGGTTGGTTCATTCTGTCTCAGCTTCTCTCTGTCCTCTCTCCTTCTTATCTCCTCTCGCCTCTTCTCTCCCTTTCATTTATTCATTTAAAAAATATTTTTGAGAGCGTATTGTACATCTCGCATTATGTTAGGCACGATGTGGAAAACAAACTTGAAATGGGACCAAAAGTTTTCGAGATTACTATGTGGAACGTTTGGAAAGTGATGGCTCTCAGGCAAAATGACCAGCTTAGGCTTCATGGGGGTCTTTCAGGTAAGGCTTCATGGAAAAGGGTTCTTCCCAGCTCAGTTTTATCGTAGAGTTAGAACCTGGATCTGCAGAAATAAAGTGCATCTTAGGTGGAGGTCACAACACACATAAGGGCGTGGAGGTGGGGACAATGGGATGTGCTCAGGTGGGATGGAGAGTGAGGAGCCATGTTATAATGGCAGTCCCAGACCTTAAGAAGTTTTATTGTACATGCCTACAAGCCAACGAGTGCCCTGAGGACAGGGCCTGGGTCTTATTTATTCTTGTAACTCTACTGTGATGCATCATAAGAGTTTGCTGACTGACAGCACTCATGTGAACGGACACAAAAGGACATTATTCTGCATAATCTGGGAATAAGAACAAAGTGAAACAGCCCCATTTTCCAGGAAGACAAATTGAGACAAAGCACAGGAAGAGCTTAGCTCAGCTTTTCTGTCAGAATTTGGCAAGTTTCTCTCCTAAGTTTTGGCCCCATGGCAAACTCTGCACAGCCTTGGCAGTGCGGGGGCCTGTCGTGTCTACCACATGGCCGCTCTCCTGCAGTGCCGGAGGATGAGGCCATTTGGAGACAATCACCTTCTGTCTCTGGGCTCCGACATCTGGGAGGTGGACGACCAACAGGCCTTGTCTGGGCCTCCTGGCCCTTCGGCTTGCCGCATGTTTGTTGGAAGCCGTTTTTCGGGAGAAAGCCACAGCAGCGAAGGTCACCTTCTGGACAAATAATTCCGGTCCACGGGCACCAGATGCAATTGGGAGTCTGAGGCAATGAACAAATGAATAAGTGACTTTCTCTTCAAAGAAAATAGGATTTCGACAGAACTGTGGCTGTCCTTTGCTCAATTGGATTGGCACTCTGTAGAGAAGCCACTGAGGGTGGCTTGGTTAGAATCCAATTTTAGTAATTAGTTCTATTCACAATAAGGCGTGTTAATAGGTCCCATGTTGAGCAGGCAGAATCCCCTGTCTCAGGTGCCAAGTGCCAATTAATGAAATCAACATTTATGTCCCACAGGTAAACAACCGTTCTGCACCCTTTCTCTAAGAGTTGCAGGTAGGCGTTCCCCCCAGTAGTAGCTCGGCCATAATAGAACATAAGCACCGAGAAGACAGGGGTCGTGTCTGTTTCGTTCTCCACTAGATTCTCAGTTCTTGCCTTACCCCGAGTCACCTGTGTTAGACTGCAAAAACCCCAGAGTCTTTTTCTCCCTCTATGCTCCTTCTTTGCAATATGACTTTGCAGTTTCTCCCTTTGTGATTTGCTTTGACCACGCAGTGTGGCAGAGGCGACATGGTGTCAGTTCTGGGCCTAGCCTTCAGGAGGCCTTGCACACTTCTGCTTTCCTGCCTGGAACCTGTGGAGCCTCCAGGTGAGAAAGCTCGGGCTGGTTTGCTGAAGGGTGAATGACACAAGACTCAGTCACCTTCATTGTCTCAACTGATGACCAGTCAACCTCTACACGTATAGCTGCCTGTATGGCCAGTAGCTGACCACAGATGCATGAGTGAGGGTAGCTGAGACCAGAAGAACGATTTAGCTGGGTCCTTCCCAAAAGGTCATCCAAAGAATTGTGTGCTAAAAAATGGTGATCATTTTAAGCCACTAAGTTTGGGGTGGTTTGTTGTGCTACAAAAACTAACTGATTAAGCACCCAGTATACATATATTTGCTGAGAGATGGGTGAATTATTGATTAGATGTCACCTGTTCATGAAGAGCTTGTCCAATGACTCTTTTATATTATTATTTTTTCTACACTTAACAGAAATTATCTTTTTGCTTGTCAGTTTATATGTTTATTTTCTCTTTCTTTTCAGTGTGTAAGCTCTATAAGGATAGGAGGAGTTCTTGCTTGTCTTACCTTTAAATCCCTGCCCCTCGAAAGGTTCTTGGCACATAGTGGGTTCTCAATAAATACTCATTAAATGGAAGAGTGAATGCATTCAATTAATATTACTTAGAGTGAGGCTAACTGAGCAAAGAGCTTGAGAAGAAGCTATCATGTATATTGATTGGCTAAGGTGCCCTTTGCCCTTTGTATACTTTCCTTTATTCCTTTAGTCATAAACTGGCACTTACTGAAGCCTGGCAGGTGAAAATAAATGAGCCTACATTTGCGGAGAATTGTTATATTTCCTTTTCTCTACCTCAATTCTTAGTTCCCTGTGCTTCCCTCCCCAGTAATTTTTAATTATCTACATTTATATGAGGAAAACTGTTGGTTAACTTGGATTTTCTCCATTGAAAACATCGCCACCAACAACGTCAATGTCATCGTCAACGACAGCAACAACAAAGCTTTGTGTCTAAGATTTCCTTTCTTTTCCCTCCCCTGCCCTTACCTCATATATTTATCTAGACCACTTGGTATTTACCTTTCACATTTCCTTTATTTATTCATGTTTGTTTTTTTTAAATCTTAGACCCAAGTAGACAAAAAAAACAAAAACAAAAAAACACTACACAGAAGATGGTGGAGATGATGGAAGCAAGATTTGTACTTTAAAATCATAATTCTATTTATTCACTTGTTAGTCAATAACAACATTGGAAAACCCCCCTTTCTAATAAGATGAACACCGAAGGAAATTTTTCTCTTATTTCTTACCAATGATTGTGAGTGAGCTAATCTCTGGGTTTTGTAAGGAACAAAATGCATCATTGACATTTTATAATCCAGTTTCATTTTGAAAACAGCATAGCATGATAAATGTGCATTTGGACTCAAGTTGGAATTTTATTGCAAAATGACCAAACACTTGGTAGATTTTTCTTTTGCCTTTGGGGTCAAGGATTCCAGCATCTATGCATCAGTTGGAAGAAAGAGATGAACCTCAAATTTCCCAGAAAGCTTTTGTGTTGTTCATATCTAGGGCTGACAAAAATTTTTAAGTCAAAGGAAGGGATGAATGGCTTTCTAGTACAGACATTTCAGACATTACTGGTGTTGTTACAGATTATTATAGTAATTTTTACTTTAGGAGGGAGGTGAGGGGCGGGGAAGAACCTTTCTTTTTGCTGCTCAGATGACCCCTCCTGGATAACTGCCGACCTGGCTTCTCCTCAAGCCTGGTTCTGGCAATGAACCTCACATGTCATATGTGACATAAAATATATGGCTGGCAGAGTGCCCAGTACCCAAAAAAACGTCGTGTGGAGGGCTTCAGCTGGGTTGGTTAAATCCCTTAATTTTTAAAAGACGGTGTGTGCCGGTTCTGTTGGAAATGGATGGCTTGCTAGAATCTTTCTTTTCTCTTCTCCTTTCCACATGGAACTTGCAATCAAGTTTGCCTTCCTTAGTCTGTCTCCAGGGCTGCGTTTAGGGCTTTCAAATCAGTCCATCAGGGCACTGACTTCAGGGGGTGAATGAAAAGAAAGGAATCCAGTGGAAGACCACCTGCACCTCTTCCTGTCACTGGCATCATCAAAGGGGATTTATTAAGCACTGACTTGTGCCCGATCTCCCCTGGAGTCTATATTTATTGTTGAGAAATCTCAGACCTTAATGGGTATCTAAGTATTTTGGATTTATTTGCAGATGAGGCTTACTGGCAGTTCACATGTTTGAAGACAGTGTTCCACATATACTTCTCATGCTTTTATTCAACTACTACCTGTTATTATGGGTTTATAAATCGAGTGCATTGGATTTACACTTGCTGAGCCAATTTTTATAAAGATCTCAGTCAAGAGAGTCAATGTAGGTGGCATTTTAAAACGAATTCTTTTCCTCTGGAAGCACACCCAGCCTCAGCTTCACGTTTGTCCATATTACTGCCCTGACCCTTGCTTGCTTGTAGTCAGGACATTAGATCCTGGAAAACCCAAGTACTGGGAATCAAAATGTGGATGACAGGAAGCTCAGCAGGAGGATATTAACACTAATTAGAATACTTTTTCCTGAACACAGATAATGATGGCTTTCTTTGTTCAGCATCCTGGTAAATCCCCTCACTACAGATTTCCATGCTCTGAACCAAGTCTGAGCATCTGGATGGAACCGCTGTTATGGCCGCATTAGCCATTCCAATTAGCGAAAGTAGGGAGTCGTCTCTGCATCTCCATTCCCCAATCATCTGTGATAACCGGATTTCAGAAGGGTTTATGAAGCCGTTCCTGGAAGGAAGAAGCATTAACTATGACATGACATATTAAGCATGTGCAGAAGTTATGAGCTCAGGAAGGGTAGGGACGCACAGAAGTATTTTGAATTGACACTTAAATTTTTTTCCCCCTCATTGCACTGGCTCTGTGCTGAATTAATTCCACTTTTATCTCGCTTTTAAATAAAAATGTATGGATGACAGCTGAGGTCCTTCTTAGGGTCTTTATGATTTGGGATTAAGATCCTTAAGTGCCGGGACAACTCATTAGCTTGTACACGCTAGCCACTTGTATGTAGTCGGCAGAGGAAAGAAAATGAGGGAGAAGAATGGGGGAGCGGAAAACAAAGGAAAAATAGATAGCCATTTTTAGATAATGATAATAAAGGTTATAATAATAACTATTATTATTTTGCTGGAACAATTAAAGAGCTTCCTCTAAGAGTTAAAGATCCAATGCTACCCTAAATATAGAAGAATAAGCATCTTGGACAATATTTAAATTCATTTTGAAAGTACGGCTTTAGACATCTAGTTTGAATTCCAAACTTTGGATTTTTAAAAATTGTAAGAAAACAATGAAACATACAAGCAAACTTCTACCACACAAAAACTCATTCCAGTTAGATAGACTTGTGTTTGCTGGGCAGGTCTAAGAGAATATGAAGGCCAGTGTGTAGCTTGAGTCCTAACCAAAACCCACATCCCAAGTGCTTCCATTGGCAGATAGACTCCTTTCCACCCCACCAGTAAGGATGTATCAAAGTGGGTGAATCTCAGGATGCCCCTTCCTCAGCAGACTCCCTACCATGGCTGTCTCCTACTGAAGCAACCCTGTGGGGGAATTCGCCACAGACAGACAGTCATACAGCCGAGAAGCCCAAAGCATTCTTAGAATACAGTGCCTTGCACAAGGACTAGAGCTGGCTGCCCCTAACTTTTGGGCAAAAGTGCAAATAGAAGCTACAATTCCCCTTCCCCCTTTTTTCTTCTCAGCTCCATCCCACATCTCAAGGGCCTTTTTCCTCCTTGGAGCCGGTGACAACCCAGGTGGCATATTCAAGTTTCATTTTCCTCCCCATCTCAAATAGCTGTGCCTTGGCTGTCCTTGGGTCTAAGAATGCATATCCTTGTGGTATGTTCTCCCTCAGGAAGGTAACCCAGGAAAGAGACCTCTGGGGTCTGGCTGTTAGGGCATGGACTTATGAGGTCCTGGGCACCGAGGGCATGGTCTAGGGTACTTGAGGGAGACAGGCTCTGTGTGGGCATCTCCTTGCAATTTCATGGACTCCTCACCAGTGAGTCCTCTATAGAGTGGGGATTCTAGAAGACCAGGCATAAAGGTGGCACTGGGTCTGAAAGCTACCATTCTATTAGCTCCTGTTTATTTTCTGTAAATTATGTGGCTGGGATAGTGTAAATTGGCACCTCCCAGTTGTAGAATAGTTTATTAAAGTGTTCATAAGAATTACTGTGAGAGAAGCTGGGCTCGGTAGCTCAGTCTGTAATCCCAGCACTTTGGGAGGCCGAGGTGAGTGGATTGCCTGAGCCTGCTGGTTTGAGACCCGCCTGGGCAACTTGGCCAGACCTCATCTCTATAATAAATCAAAAAATTAGCCGGGCGTGGTAGAGTGCACCTGTAGTTCCAGCTACTTGCAATGCTGAGGTGGAAGGATCACTGGAGCCCAGCAGGTCGAGGCTGCGGTGGTTGAGAGTGGCCACTGCACTCCAGTCTGGGCGACAGAGTGAGACTCCAACTCAAAAAAAAAAAAAAAAAAGAAAAAAGAATTATTGTGAGAGGAGATTCCTTAACCCTTCCTGGTTACCTTTCCGGGGTTTGTTAAGCTCTCTCTCCTCTCTAAGCTGTACCCACAACAATGGTCCTTCCACAGTGCTGAAAACAAATACTAAGAGGGTTAAAAGTTGGTAAGATCATCTCTGATCAACAGCAAACATTTATTTATCGATCATCATATGGCTTATAATGAGACGACTGACACATTTCAGTAAGATTCACAGAGGGCCTTTTGAATTAGAGAAGAGCTGGATAATTCCAAAAAGCTAAATACATGAATTTACTCCATAAGGTTTACACTAAATTGGCATAATTTTCAGCACATGGGTGGAGGGGTTGTGGTGAGGCAGGTAAGAGTCAGTTCACGCAGGCGAACTTGTTTCTATTAATTAAGTCAAGATGGGGCTCTATTTTATTTCCTTGGGAAATTGACACATAACTGGATACCCGGAAGGGAGAGATTGATGCACCTACCGGTTCCTGAGGGCAAGATTTTGTCTTGTTCTTAATCACAGAGCCTGACTTACCAGATGCCTAATAGGTGCCTGATGGGGAAATATAGAAGGAACTGAAGCAGAGAGATGTGGAGTGAAAAGAGCACTGAGTGGAGTGCAGTGTTCAATGGCGCTCATTGGTGAGGGTGGTGACTGATACTGACTTGCATTCTGTTTCATAAAACAGAAAAAAATATTTTCCTGTTTTTTTAACTTTAGACTTTCTTGTGTAAATTTTAATCATATAATCAAAGGTCCACCTACATTTCAAATGCTAAGTGTAAGCCAGGGCTCGGTGGCTCAGCCTGTCATCCCACGCTTTGGGAGGCTGAGGTGAGTGGATTGCCTGAGCCCGCGGGTTCGAGACCTGCCCGGGCAACTTGGCGAGACCTCATCTCTACAACAAATCAAAAAAATTAGCCGGGCGTGGTAGTGCGCGCCTGTAGTTCCGGCTACTCGGAAGGTTGAGGCGGAAGGATCGCTGGAGCCCAGCAGGTCGAGGCTGCGGTGGCCGGGAGAGGCCACTGCACTCCAGTCTGGGTGACGGAGTGAGACTCCGACTCAAAAAATAAATAAATAAATAAAATGCTAAGTGTTTATTCCCAATTATTGTATTTAGGAAGTATTATACTTGCACTTTAATCAATAAATATTTGAGGTACCCATTAGCTTAGATGTCTGGCTAACTGTATTAGCTTGTGGGGGACATGAAATATATGACATGTAGTCTCCACTCTTTTTAAAAAATTTTTTTATTTTGAAGATGTGGGGTACAATTCAGGGTTAAGTATACAAATGTTCATTATACAGGTACCTTTGTTGATGAGGTGTGCCTCCCCTTCCCCTGGCAATTTCCCATTACTGCCAATCCCTTTCTTATAGTATTACGATAGTGGTTCAAGTTCCGCTTATGAGTGAGAACATGTGATACTCAATTCTTTGTTTCTGTGATAAGTCTAGAGTACCTGGTATTCCCAGGCGGTCTCCCATCCAAGTACTAACCAGACTCAACCCTGCTTAGCTTCCGAGATCAGACGAGATTGGGTGCGTTCAGGGTGGTATGGCTGTAGACATTTCCACTCTTGGTAGCTAGAGAGAAAAGATAATACTTAAAATGCAACAAGAAAACGGTTAGTGTTCAACTCTGGACTCTAAGAGTCAAAGAGGGCTTTATGAATGGGGGGAGTTTTGAAGAGTGGGGGTAACTTGGGTAATTAGATAATGGGGAGAAATTTAGATCTAAGTTGAAGGAAGAGTCTGATCAAAGGTGAAAACTGGCCGGGCATGGTGGGTCACACTTTGGGAGGACTGCTTGAGGCCAGGAGTTTGATACTAGCTTGGACAACATAACTAGACCGTGTTTCTATTATATATAAGATTTTAAGCCGGGCTCGGTGGCTCAGCCTGTAATCCCGCGCCTTGGGAGACTGAGGTGAGTGGATTGCCTGAGCCTGTGGGTTTGAGACCCGCCCGGACAACTTGGCGAGACCTCATCTCTACAATAAATCAAAAAATTAGCCGGGCGTGGTAGCGTGCGCCTGTAGTTCCAGCTACCTGGAAGGCTGAGGTGGAAGGATTGCAGGAGCCCAGCGGGTCGAGGCTGCGGTGGCCGGGAGCGGCCACTGCACTCCAGGCTGGGCGACAGAGTGAGACCCGACTAAAAAAAAAAAAAAAAAGATTTTAAAATAAATGAACAATTTTTAAAAAGGTGGAAACCAGTTGACATATTTAGGGACTCTGAGGATACAAACATGATTTTAGAATGGGAAGTATGAGAAGTATGGAAATATGTTTGAACAGACAGGCTAAAAACTGATTCTGAAGACTTTGTTGGAAAGTAGAAAAGTTCAACTAGCAGTAGAGTTACATTATTAGTGTCTGCATGTTTGTCTTATTGTGTGTCTCATTCGCATGTTGTACAATGAGCCATCCTTCTGGAAATCCTCTCTGCTCTTGCCTTTCACAAGATCCCACATTTTTTGACTTTCCTCCAACTTCTCTGGTCTTCTTAGTCTCCTTTCTGAGCTTTCCCTCCTCCGCCCAGCCTCTAAGTGGTGAAGGCGCTCAGAGTTCAGTTCTCTGTCTGCTGTACTAGATTTAACCTAGACCTCTTCAAATACTATCTGCATGAAGATAACTCTCAGATATGTTTCTCTGACCTCATCCTACCGCTTGAACTCCTTAGACTCATATTCCCATCTACCTACTTCACACCTCTACTTGGATATCCCACGGGAGCCTCCTACTCACATATTTATCTTCCTCACACTTATATATTGATCCCTCTCCAGTTTGGCTGAGGCTGCTGGTTGTCCATCAACGTCCTTTCTGCCCTTCTTCCTTTAGTAAAAGGACTTTCCAATTTCAGCTTGGCATGTAGCTGCTCAATGAAAGGCTTCGTTTCATGCCCCAGTTTCCGTTAGGTGCGGTCTTGCAGCTGGTCTCTGACCCAGGAGATGTTGACAGAAGTGATGCAGGCCACTTTCAGAGGGTGGCCCTAAAATTGTGCTCTCCTGGCTGGCTGGGATACAACTGTAAGGGCTGAAGCCTAAGACAGCTAGCTTGAAAACTTTTTGCTTAGGGAGCCCTAGGGTGGAATTGGCAGATGCTGGACACTACTAGGGGAGGGAGGGAGAGAAGAGGGGACAACATGGCAATATACTGGGTACCTGGTCCACTCTTAGGGGAAGAGAGGGCAAGCTGGAAGCCCAAACTTCACCTGCATGTGACTTACTTATGTAGTAAATCCTCACATGTACCCTACAACTCTAAAATAAAATTTTATTTATTTTTATTTTTATTTGTTTTTTGAGTTGGAGTCTCACTCTGTCACCCAGACTGGAGTGCAGTGGCACGCTCCCGGCCACCGCAGCCTCGACCTGCTGGGCTCTGGCGATCCTTCCGCCTCAGCCTTCCGAGTAGCCGGAACTACAGGCGCGTGCTACCACGCCTGGCTAATTTTCTATTTATTGTCGAGACAAGGTCTCGCCAAGTTGCCTAGGCGGGTCTCGAACCCGCGGGCTCAGGTAATTCACTCGCCTCGGCCTCCCAAAGTGCTGGGATTACAGGCTGAGCCACCAAGCCCAGCCTAAAATAAAAATTTAAAAAAGAAACTTTGTGCTTAGGATGGCCCGGGCTCTTTACTTAGAGTTTATTATGTGAGCAAGAACTGTTTCCATCTTTTTTTGAGCCACTGTGCTTTGGGATCATTCTGAACAGTAGCTTAGACTGTACCCCTAACTAACAAACCCAGTCTTCCCTATGGCATCTCCATCCATCTAATTTCCCAAGCCAGAATGCTGTCGATACCACATCCTTCTTCTTCAGATCCAATTTATCAGCATGTCCTGTCAGTTGTACCTAAAAAGTATATCTCTGATCCATCCACAATCCAAATTCAGGCATGGCTGCTGCACCCTGGTCACCTCGTTTGGTTTTGACCCCATATGACCCTTCTCCTAACTGCAGACAGAGGCAGCTCTAAAAACGTAAACGCATCATATTATGTTCCTCGATGCCTTCGCATCTCACTAAGAGAAAATCCCAAGTGTCCTGAACTGGATCCTCTACGATCCAGCCTTTCCTTTCCTTTCCAGGCTCATGGGGTATCCCTTTCCCCTTGCTTACCAGCCTTGAGCCACAGTGGCCTTCTTTCTATTTCAGTTCCTCCAACACACCGAGCTCTTCCCATTCCAGGCCTCCACTCAACGTGTTGTCTCTATATTTCCATGTCTGCTCCTTCAGACTTTGAATGCTTGGCTCCTAGTTCTCCTTCCAGGCATCAGCTTAACTTTCTCTTCCTCAGATCTCCAGGTCTATTTCATAACAACCTATTCTTTTCCATTATAGTACACCACAATGTGTTGTTATACATTAGATGGAGGCTCTGTTTAATGCCTGTCTTCCCTGCTAGACTGGAGGCTCTGTGGAGGTGGGGCCATGCTGTTGTTGTTCACCTCCATACACTCAGCATCATCAGGGTACCTACCACATAGTAGTTGCTCAATAAATCTGATGCTTTCTGAAACAAAATAAGTAGGAGAGGAACAAGACGTGAGCAGAAGTTAAGGAAAATATATCTGGAAGAAATATGTAAAATGGATGTGTTCATTTCCTAGGGCTGCCACAGCAAGTTACTATAAACTGAGGCCCTTAAAACAAAAGAAATTTAGTTCTCACAGTTATGGGAGTCAGAAGTCTGAAACTGAGGTATGAGCAGGGCCATGCTGTCTCTGAGGTCTCTAGGGGAGGACCCTTCCCTGTATTTTCTAGCTTTTGATGGTTGTTGGCAATCCTTGGGACTCCTTGGCCATGGCAGCATCACTCCAATCTCTGTCTTTGTTGTCACATGGCATTCCCCTTGTGCTGTGTGTCTTTTCTTTCTCTGAGTCTCTTCTCTTCCTAGAAGGACACCTGTAATTTTGGATTTATGACATACTTTACTTAAAAATGACCTAATCTTAACTAATTATGTCTTCCAAGATCTTGTTTCTAAGTAAGTTCAGAGTCTGAGGTTCTGGGTGGACATGAATTTGTCGGGGGAGACATTATTAAATCTAGTACACTGAAGGTGTAAGAAAACCAGTTTGCAATCTTGCAGGCTAGAGGTGAAAAAGGCCTGAAGTATGTTGTAGTGAGAATTAAGAGAAAAGGTTGAGACTAAATGACATTTAAGAAATCACAGGTCAAGTTAGGCGCAGTGCACCCCTATCGTTCCAACTACTTGAGAGACTGAGACAGGACAATTCCTTGAGCTCAGGAGTTGGAGACCAGTCTGGGCAACATAGCAAGACCCCATCTCGAACAAAGCAAAACCACAACAGATCATAGAATTTTAGGACTAGAATAGAACTTAGAGACATTTGAGTCTAATGATTCTCAAGTCAGGCTTCTTATAACCTTAAGATGAGGTGCCTCAGGGGTGGCAATGAAGTACAGGGCACAGGGGAGATTTTCTGAGTCTACCTTTCCTTGTTTAATTAGAACAATTATAATATTATGCTTTTCATGTTGGATAATCCACATGAAATTTTGTTTGAAGGTCAGTTGTTCTATAAATCTTGTCTAAATCTCTCATTTCATTCTTTAGGAAATTGTAGCCAATTAAAGAAAAAGACAGTGATTCAAAATAAATTGCATAATGTGGACTATTGGATTTAAGAATCTGGGGAGAAGTTGACCACCATAGTACAGGAAGTTTTCATAAGGGGCCATTCGTTTAAACCTAATGGTTGCACTTGTGAAAAACGATGAGAAATCAAAGCTCAACTGTCTTTGTTCCTATAAATCACAGTTCTTCTGGATGGAGGTGTGGTGTGGCCCAGTACCTGGAGGTGATGCCAGGGGACGTGGGAGGAACCAGGGGATCTGGGTGCTGGTTCTTTCTGCCAGGGTCCCTCAGTGACAGACTAAACACAGGTATGAAGGAGAGGGCAGTACCACAGGTGGCATCCAGACTTCACAAGCACAAGATGGGGAGACAGAATGGTGTGGTGGATGGGAGAAAGGACTCCTCTTTTGGACATGCTGAGTTTGAGGTGGGAAAGCAAAACTTTGGCAGGTAAACCCAGAAGAATTAAGTCACTTTATGTGTCTGCTTTGTCGCCCCGTGACCTTTTGATTTCACTGACAGGGTAGTGTCTCCTGTTCCACAGTGCCCTCAGTTCCCAGAATGCCCATTGGGAACATGCACTGTAGAAGTTAAAGAAACACCAACCTGTGACTGGGACCATCATCTCTCACCTGAACCACATACTCTCTTGCTCAGAGGGCTTTCCAGATCCACCCAGAGCCCTTCTGTTTTCTTCTTTATAGTCTGAGTTTACCATTTCAAAACACAAACTGATCATGTTACCCTCTCCTGCTTAAGACACTTCCCATTACTCTTAGAGCAAAGATCAAAGTCCTTGATTCACCTTAGCAGATTCAGCTTTGTGTGACCCCTGCTTTGATTCTCTGGTCTCCCCTGGCACCACTTCTCCCCCTGACCTTGGAGATCTGACCACACAGTCTCTGTTTCACTGACTTCTTCCTGCCACAGGGCCGTTGCACATATCCTTCATGCTGTCATTTTCTCCAAACACACACTCACCCTTCAGATGCCAGCACAGTCAACATTTCCGTGACCACCCTCCCCCCGCCCATCCCCAGTCTAGGTCAGTTTAGGTCAGGTTCCTTTTTTCTGGCAAAGCACTAAGTTTGGTTCATAAATATGCATGTGTTCCATGTTTGGGTCTCTTACTGTGGGTCCCACATGAGCAGGGGCTACGTATGTTCTGCCGTGCTCAGCACCTTGCACACCACCTGAAGCGTGAAATGTAGTAATGCAATGAATGAATGAATGAATGAATAAAAGCCAGAACTTCAAATATTTGACAAATCCCAACATTAGCTTCAAAAGCACAATTGTACTTTTGGGGCAAACACTGCTTTTGCCTATAGGGACATATCACACTTGAACAAAAATGTACAATTTAAATCTTTCTTCTGCTATGTAAATATTTGGCAAATTAAAGTTACATCTGATGTTAAAAGTACATTCCTTTAAAGACCTTGATTTTGGCGGTTAAAGCAGATCCCGAAAGGTGTCCCTGTGTTTTAAGTGTAAAGGAATAGCTTGAACTGACTTAAAACAAAATCTCTAGAAGACCAGGTCCCTGTACCACCTTTTAGAGGCTGTGACAGTTGTGGAGATGCTGATCAGATCTCCCGTCAAGAAAAAGCTTTCCATGAGCCCAGTGTGCTGTCAGTCTCCAGCTGTGAGCCCCTCAGGCCCTGCCTTAGCTTTCTAGTAGAGGCCACTGTGCTTGCTTTTCTCAGGCAGTCCCCCAACCCGCCCCACACCGGTGATGGAGCATGGTCCAAGTACCAGGGCCAAGTCATTTCTGCCCAATGTGGGTCATCTCTAGCAGGCACCCTTTCCTCCAGAGCTCTCAGATGGGTTGACCAAGACTTTGCAGAATCTGCCCTGTGATATGAGTCTTTCATTTTCCAGTCCTGTTTCCTCCCCAGGATTACAGACTGAAGCTTCTCTCTTCCTAGTCTGTTTCTTTTCTTTCAACCTTTAATACCTTATGCTCTCTTATAAACCTCTTGTACTCCCAACTCTGTTTCAACATCTGCTTCCCCAAAGACCCAAGGGGTGCGGAAGGCTTCTAGTGCTGTAATGATATAATATTAAAACGTTGGGATTTTTTTTTTTTTGAGTTGGAGTCTCACTCTCTTGCCCAGACTAGAGGGCAGTGGCACACTCCCGGCCACCTCAGCCTTGACTCGCTGGGCTCCAGTGATCCTTCCGCCTCAGCCTTCCAAGTAGCTGAAACTACAGGCACGCGCTGCCATGCCCGGATAATTTTTGATTTGTTGTAGAGATGAGGCCTCGCCAAGTTGCCCGGATGGGTCTCGAACCCGCAGGGTCAGGCAATCCACTCGCCTCAGCCTCCCAAAGTGCTGGGATTACAGGCTGAGCCACTGAGCCTGGCCAATGTTGGGATTTTAATAATTTTTTTTCA
Organism: Tarsius wallacei; assembly: GCA_963574415.1. Lineage (NCBI taxonomy): Eukaryota > Metazoa > Chordata > Mammalia > Primates > Tarsiidae > Tarsius > Tarsius wallacei. Next base: position 23,347 of record CAUYQG010077502.1, on the reverse strand, counting down.
ATTTTCCTTTTCTAATTTATTCTCTATGAAGAAACTGGAAGAATTAAGTCATTAATTCTGTAAGTGTAAAGGGATAGTTTAATAGGTCAATTTATAAGACCTATTTCTGAAACAAAGACTAAATCCAGATAAAGTAATTCCTAGTTACTGGTCTGTAAGCTCATGGGACCTGGCACTGTGTTACTATCCTATTCGCACTGACACATAGTAGATGCTCAAGAAATATTTGTTGAATGATTAAATGTGTATCTTAAGAACCCGTTTTTTTTTTCTATTTATGCTGAATAGAAGAGACAAGAACAAAACATTGCTATAATAGCATTTTAGATGCGGTTGTAATAGTTTTCTCAGGCGGTCATAACAAAGCACTACAGATTGGGGGTTTAAACAATATACATTTATTTTTTCATAGTTCCAGAGGATAGAAGTCCAAGTTCAAGATGTCAGCAAGTTGATTTCTTCTGAGGCCTCTTTCCTTGGCTTGTAGGTGGCCATCTTCCTGTGTCTTCACGTGGTCTTCCCTCTGCGTGTGTTTGTGCCTTAATATCTTCTTCTTGTAAATACACCAGTTTCATTAGATTAGGGCTTACCCTAGTACCTCATTTTAACTTAATTACTTTTTTAAAGAGCCAGTCTCCCAATGCAGTCACATTCTGTGGTACTGGGGGCTAGGGTTTCAACATATGAATTTTGGGGGGGCACATTCAGCCCATAACAGAGGCCCAGAGCACTATCATTTTTAATTTTTTGTTGTTGTTTTGCTTGTTTGTGTTTGAGACAGGATCTTGCTATGTTACCCAGACTGGTCTCAAACTCCTGGGTTCAAGCAGTCCCTGCCTCAGTCTCCTGAGTAGCTGGGATTACAGGAGTGTGTCACCGCACCTGGCTTCAAGTGTTTTAACTTGTGTTAAATGTTAATGGAAATAAAAATAAAGCATAAAAAATAAAATGAAAAATAGAAACTATGTTACATAAGAAAAAATTAATATTTTTCTTTCAATGTCTAATTTATAGCTAAAGAGTTATATACGTGTATCTAAAAAACAGACAATGAAGTTTAAGACCAAAATTCCTTGATAATTCCTGAGTGGACCTGTAATGCTTGGTTTGTGTAAGTACATTTTGTGGTGTTCACACAATGATGAAATCGCCTGAGGTTGCATTTCTTAGAACGCATCCCCAGTCATTAAGTGATACATGACTGCAATAGAGTGTTCTAGTAGCAGAAATCTCAGTATTATATTCCCAACAAGTTACAATTTATAAGTGACCATACACTTGAAACTACAAATGGAGATTTCTTTACCATGTGGATTCAAAAGATAAGTCAAACCAGATAATATCTGTATCATTAAAACACACTTTTGGGAGGAATGTTTGTATTCACATTGGGCAATTTGTTTCCGAGAATAATCATTAAAATTGCTAACTTGTTATTTGTTAATATATGAATTTTATTTTACCTATAGCAAAAATATTAATATTTCCTTTCTAGTCCCTGTTTTCTATATGATTCTTGAGCCCATCTCAAGTAATAAAAGGAACAGACTTGCACAATCCTCTCCACAAAATTGAACTTTGGTTTTTTCCTGCTAGCATTTCCCACCTCAGAACCTTGCATTATGTGACATGCTATAAGCCACCATTGTGTGTGCTGCTGTATTTTGAGGACTTATTAGAATGAAGGAAGTTCTTCCCCAACATGACATTTCCTTTCTAATACAATACAAAAATGGAATATTTAGGGTTGACCCCTTATACATTGTTTCCATTTCAGGCCCCCACACTATTGCCGTCATGTATGAATGCCTAAACCTTTCAGAGACTTCCTTTAGGGTTTTCTAGTATGTTTACCTTCCTGTGGATTTTGAAAGACTTGTCCTCTGTGGAAGAAGTGCTTAGAGAAAATCTGTATTGCTTCTACTAAAGACTTAATGGGCCAGTCTTGTAAAGCGGGTGCCATGACTATGTATCTCTTTGAAACAGGTTCACTCACCATAAACTTAGTCTAGTCTGTGGCTATTGCCACACAGCCCTGAATTTTACTCTCCTATACTCTTGGAATTCTCTAGAATGCTTCCTTGGAGATCATGACCCTCAGTTCAGAAATACCAGACTGTACCAAAGGCACTACTGGGAAAATAATACTAAGATTTCTGCTACTAGAACACTCTCCTACAGTCATGTATCACTGAATGACTGGGGATGCTCTCTAAAAAATGCACCCTCAGGCGATTTCATCATTGTGTGAACGCCACAGAATGTACTTACACAAACCTGGATGGTATAGCCTACTATACATCTAGGCTATATGGTATAGTCTATTGTTATTAGGCTACAAACCTGTAGTGCACGTTACTGTACAATAACACAGTGGGAAGTATTTGTGTCTCTAAACATAGAAAATACACAGTAAAAATACGATATCATAATCTTATGGGGCCGCTGTTGTATATGCAGTCTGTTCTTGATTGAGATGTTATGTGATGAATGACTGTACAAGATTCTAAATATCTTGAGGGTAATATATGTTTGATTTTTAAAAAATATCCTGTAAATGCCTACTTTGGTTCAGCTCAACAATCACCTACTTGGGCCCTGAGCCTATGGGGGAAAAACAAAGGAAAATACTAAATGCCTATCTTGGGGGTGCTTATAGCCTAGAAAGGAGCTTGGGGCTTGTATACATTTTTTCCTTTCCGTCCTAAACCTTTTAAAATAAGCTGATTACGATTTTTACATTTTCATCATAATAAGTTTAGAAAATACAGAGAAATAAAAAAATCCTTTAAAAATCATCCAAAAGTCTGTGACTGAAACAATTGCTGCCAATTTATCTTCTTTTATATACATGGATTTAAAAATAAATTTATAATCGGATAGCATGCACAATTTTGTGACCTGCTTCTTTCATTTCAGATATCATAAACATTTTCTAGCGACCTTGTACACACCATTGAAGAAGCTGGACAATATTCCATTGCATAGATTCACCATAGTTTCTTTCATCCTTATTTTGCTGCCAGATATTTAGGAAAATGCCATTTTCTTGTTATTGCAAGTGTAAAACTCAACTTTGTACACAAAATATTTCAAAGATTTAGGATTTGTTGGCTGAATTAGATGGTCCAGAAATGGTCTCTCTGTGTCAAAGTTGATGAGCATTGAGGCTCCCAGGGCCTTTGCCTCAGCGTGGGGAGGGATGGCCAGCTCACGTCTGACAAGCAGTACTCAGTGGTCTGCATCCTGACCCTTGGGACATTATTACTTTGGAAGGGTTTGCTACTTCAATAAGGGAGAAGCAGCATATTGTTGTTTTGATTTTTATTTATTTGGTTGCCAGTGAGGTTGAACGTTTCCTAATATTTCTGTTTATCAGTTTTATTTCCTCTTTTATGAATTGGTACTTTGTGTCCTTTCCCATTTTATTTATTATTTCTACACATCTCTCTTCCAGTCTATACTGATGGAGCTTCAACTCAGCCAGGTATTTTTTTCAGAGCTACAATAGCCTGGGCAGCTGGTTTTTCTTTACTCTGGACTCTGGTGACTGAGCAGCCGTTTTTGTACTGTCATACAGATATATAGCAGAAAACTCACTTTAAAACAGAAAACACTTTATGCTTTCTTCAGCTTTTTCTTCTATCTTCTCATCTGAAACAGAAGCTGGGCCTCCCTCCTTGGAAGAATGTTCTATAAAGTAATGAAGTTTGCTTGGAGACTTTTTAAGAAAGAGACTTAGCGGTGGCATCGCCTTGGAGATTAATTTTGACTTTCCCACAAGGCACCTGAAGGCTAAAAGGAAATAGCAGAATTATCCTCTTTCCCTTAAACCTGGGGTCAGGTCCAAAAATGTTTTCTACCTCATTGATTTTTCTTGGGCTTTTGTGGCTCAGCTTGTGGCCGTGAAGCACTATTCATTGCCATGGATTATGGCTTTTTCTTTTGTCCTATTTACGAACTGTCTAGGGAGTCATTGCCAAAAGTTGTGATTGGTGATTATCACTTTGGAGGAGCAAAACCGGTGTCACTCAGGGTGGAGGAAGGTTAGTCAGCACGCCTCAACAACTTTTATTAGTGAGCTGTTACTGTTCTTGTTACAGGGAGTAATAAGAGAAGTTCATGCCACCTCCATCCACACTTTGGGAGATGAAAGTGATAGAGCTGCCCAGAGGTGGATAAAAAAGGGAAATCTTTTATCCCAGGCTGTTCTTTCTAAAATAACAGACCCACTAAAGCAGTAAGTTTTTGCCAACCAATACTGTGAACCAGGACACAGACTCAATTGTGTTCCTACCTGAGGAGGCTTTTTGTCAATAGTAAAGTGTTTTATAAGTGGTAGGCATCATATTTATACAAACAGATTAAACGCAATGGTTCACTGGGCATCCTGGCACCTTAATCTCAAAGACTAAACTTTCCTATATTTGGAGTTTCACTTATTTATTCATTCTAATCAAATTTCGACTGTATTTTAAGCATTGTCTAGACCAGGGGTCAGTAGAATATTCCTAGCAGTTCAGATCTGGCCTGCCATCTGTTTTTTTTTTTTTTGTTTAGAGCCCAGGAGCAAAGAATGGCTTTTTACATTTTTTAATTGTCAGAAAAAATTAAAAGAAGAATGAATAATATTTTTTGACATGAGAAAGTTCTATGGAATTCAAATTCCAGTGTCTACAAATAAAGTTTTATTGGAACACAGCCACACCCACTTGTTTATGTATTGCCTGTGGATGCTTCTTGCTATGACAGCAGAGCTGAGTACTTGTAACAGAAACTACACAGCCCCCAGAGTCTAAAATATTTACTCTCTGTCCCTTTATAGAAAAAGCTTGGGACCCCTGTTCTAGACAATGGAAGTACAGCTATGAACGAGACAGACATAGTCTTTACATTCTTAGAGTTTACATTCACATGCAACATAACACCCTTGATTTTGGCTTTGAAAACATCAAGTTCTAAACAAAAGAGCAAACTTCATATAATTTTAGCCAGCATTGGCCCAGCCTTATGGAATCTGGTTATGTTTTAATCAAATCAAGTGGAATACCTATGACTATGAATTATGTTAGACTTGCAAAGGTCTTGGCACTTAAGACATTAAACTAGCTGAGAAGTAAAATTTATTTAAAAATTTAAAAAGAATAATGATATGCTGCTTTATAATCGTCTAAAAAAAGAATAATGATAATGGCATTTACAATAGCTGCTTTTAATTTTTTAAAAGCCTTTTATGTGTGTGAACTTACCATGTCGCAGACTTCATGCGCGAAGAATTCAGGATAGAAAAGCTCACTTGGACCGATAGAGACTGAGTAGGCTTGCCAAAGGAAGTGGGATGTGGCCCAAAATGATGGTCTTGATTTCCTTCTTTAATCCCAGGGGCCTAGCAAGTTGTCTCCTGTGGACAGAAGGCCGAAAAACTGCCTTCAGGGCTCTTTCCCATATCCTATGGTTTGGCAGGATTTCTGCTCTTATCCTCATGATGTGAATAGCTTCACTTGAAGCAAGAAGAAAGACCAGGAATGGGACTTCTCACCCATCTTGTGAGGTGGGCTGGGATCTGTTCCCCTTAAATGTGGAATCCGTAGGAACAAGATTGGGGGGCATATGAAATAATAGGACAATTGGGTGAGTGGGTGCAAACTTGAATTTGTTAAAATATCGGAAGCTGGAAAGTCTGAGAGTCCTCAACCTAACTTTCCAGCATGTCCAGCACACTGTGAGCAGCTTTCATATTTGCCTGGTCCAGAGTGTTTCCCAGTAAATGATTCAATAAATGAATGACTGAAAATATGAAGGAATGAAGGAAGGATGGCAGTTAAGTCACACACACAAGCATTAATCAGAATGCTTAGAGAATGGTGTGCTCCCAGTAATGGAAATGTATGAGTGTTCGTTAATTTGCTAATTCAACAAAATATTATAAAATTCCTACTATGTGCCAGGTACAGTGTATTGGGTTAACTTGAAACCCATTTTATTTCAACCACTAATAGTTAAAATCTTTCTAAAATATCATTATCTGCTTTGTTACTTTAAAAAGTTCAACCAGGCTTTGGGAGGCTGAGGTGAGTGGATTGCCTGAGCCCGCGGGTTCGAGACCCGCCTGAGCAACTTGACGAGACCTCATCTCTACAATAAATCAAAGATTAGCCGGGTGTGGAAGCGCGCGCCTGTAGTTCCAGCTACTTGGAAGGCTGAGACAGGAGGATCGCTGGAGCCCAGGAGGTCGAGGCTGCGGTGGCCAGGAGAGGCCACTGCACTCCAGTCTGGGGGACAGAGTGAGACTCCAACTCAAAAAAAAAAAAAAGTTCAACCAGGTAAGTGTCCATTGTTCAACCCTGAAGAGAATAAAAGAGCATGAAAAACCTTTATTGACCTCATAGCCATTCTCCTGAATATTGGCTAACATCATAGTCCATAATAAAGTCCCCGTAGTGCTTAGGAAGTCACACTCTGGTATCAGACTGCCTGGGTTCAAGTCCATTCAACTCCGGGCGTTACCACTTACAGAACACGTGCTGCTGGGTCAGTTTTAAACTTCGTTCTATGCTTCAGTTTCCCCATCTGTAGCATAGGCAAATAATAATGCCTGTTGTGTAGGGTTGTTATGAAGATTAAATCATCAAAGTACCTTGGTGATAGAAGCCCTCCAGGTAAATAGTAACTGTTATTATTAGCACATAGAACTTGACCTAGAAATAAATTTAGAGAAGTTTGGACTGAATACATTGAGAACTTGAGGACAAAAGTGTGTGTCATGGAAAGAGCATTAACTCTTTTACTTGTAGTTTGACTTTGTGCCCTTGCCTGAAAATGGAGATAGCAATGTCCAACTAGTAGGGCTTTTTTTATCCTACGTATGTATAAGAGTGCCTGAAATTTAGTGAGCTCTCAGTACACATTACTTTTCTTTGAACAGAGTCAAATGTGAGGAAGTAATTCCCTTTAATTAAGAGTGTTGATGAGTTGGGTTCTGGTTAGTTGAACTGTAATATGTAAATCAACTTAATAGTGGACCGGCTCTGCCAGACAAACACGCAGCACCTGGTGTAATTTGGTTGAGCACTTTTGTTTGTTCGGTTTTGAAAAATTCTTTCCCCTCCTGTAGCTTCTTAACATCGTGAATCCCTCAATCCGGTCTGCAACCGGCTTGCCTTTTCAGTTGAAAGAAGGATTTTCAGAAGGTTTTAGGAGATTTTAATTGTTGAATTTAACAGGATTGATTTAAATTAATCCAAGTCAATTGCAGACAATGGAACAGTAAGCTAGTACCTCATCTCTCCTTGTTTATTTTTTAAATAAAAAGAGAAAAATGGGATGTGTTCCAAACTGAGTCACAGGCAGTGGTGAGGATTAAATGAGTAAACATCGTGGGCTTTAGAGAGACAGATGTTTGAGGGGAATTAGAGACTCTTCAGCATTTTGCCCCTTATTTTCCTCTGTGGGATGTCTGCCTAGTATGGCATGTGGCAGCCCATCAGGGTATAGAGAAGAAATGACAGAGTCCCTGCCTTTGAGAAGCTGATCATCTAGTTAGAGAAGAAAACAAACAAACAGAAAGATGTGTTCATGATAACAGAGTTCTGTTGACATGAGGGGGGAAGAAACTTGTGTGAGCTGAGTAAGGTGGGAATGAGTAGAATGCATTGAAATGAGACTGACCTCAGCACTGCTGCCTGTAATACTGTCTTACTCCATTCTGGCTGCTATAGTGAAATACTATAGAATGGGTGGCTTATAAACAATAGTTTCTTTCTCACAGTTCTGGAGGCTGGGAAGTCCAAGATCAAGATCTGATAGACTTTATGTCTGTTGAAGGCCTGCTTTCTTGTTTATAGATGGCATCTTCTAGCTGTTTCCTCACATGGTAGAAGGGGCTACCTAGATTTCTGGGGTCTCTTTTTATAAGGGCACTAAGCTCAATCATAAAGGCTACATCCCCATGCCCTAATCATCTCCTAAAGACGCCACCTCTTAATGCCATCACCTTGGGGGTTAGGATTTCAATGTATACATTTTGGGAGAACACCAAGCTTCAGACCATAGCAGATATTAAGCTCTTTATGGATTCATATCACTTCATAGAATTGTACAGATTGGATATATCCTTATTTTGGTAATCATTATTACCTGTAAAAGGGGGTTCTTGACTTTGAGCATTACTGACATTTTGGGTCAGATAATTATTTGCTGTGGGGGCTTTCCTTTGCACAGTGGGATGTCTAGCAGCATTCCTAACCCCTACCCACTAGATGCCAGTATCTACCATTCCCCACATCCCACATCTAGTATGATAACCCAAAATGTTTCCAGACTTTACCAAATGTTCTCCCGTGAGCAAAATTGCCCCCAGTTGAGGACCACTGCTTTTAAAGACTTAATTTCAGCTATGTTATTGGCCCCTGGGGACCAACATCCTCCCAGGCTGTGCTTATGGGAACGTTGTTTGTCTAGCTACTTGTAGGTATCTCCAGCACAGATAGGCTGGGACACATTGGCAGCCAGGTAGGAGACTGCCTCAAAGCTGGCTGGGTGGATTCCTACAATGCCAGGCCTCAAGGCTACATTTCTAAGTGTTGGATTATTTTCTAGGGTAATCTGAATTTTGTCTCTAGGGGTCCTTGCCACACCTAAATGAGTACTACATGGGAATAATGACAACCCAGTTGTGGAGCCTTTATTTAATATCTGACGATAAGCTAGGATAAAGTCACAAAACAGTTTGATTATTAAAATAAAACATGCAGGGTATCTTTCTAAAAGAGTATCCCAGAATCATTATTTTAATATAAATATGACCACAAAAGGGAGCTGGGAAACCCACAGTAAGGGGAGGTAAATCGCCAAGTGGCATTTTAGGAAAACAAAGGCTTTGTAAGATAAAAACATCCACTTTCCCTAGTTACAGGCCTAATGTTATTAACAAGTTAGATGTCAGATTTATGCCATTGTTGGCAGCATGCATACAATTTAAATATTTTAGCTTCCATTATACAACTGGATCTACATTACTGACCTTCAAGGGCCCCGTTCATAAGGAATGAGGAGAGGGAACAATCAGTTACTTCATGCAAGGGCTGGCCAGCAGACTGGGTTTCCCCTGCATTGTCAGACAAACCCATGACACAGGCAGTGCTTTGGAGCCGCTCTGAACGTGGCAGGGTCAGGACAGAGAACGATGGTTGGGGGGCGGGCATCCTTTTGGGGTAGGGAGAGAGAGCCAAAGCTTGTTTTTCTTTTTGAAAAAGAGCTATTCTACCTTTGTTCCAAGGGAAAATGGAATATCCATTAAGACTGGTGACACTGGGAATTTTTGTTTCGGCTCAGTTCCTTTTGTTGTGACTCCACGGCAAAGGAGAGGAATCTGGGGTAAGGAGTTTCAAGCCAAGATGAGAAAGAACAAGAATGCCTTCCAAGGATTTCTTCTATTGTCTCCGGGAGAATAAATATTTATAGAGAAGGTTCAAGTGAAGTTTGGCTCAATGATCATGGCTTTAAGACTAAGCCTTTGAGAGAGTACATGTAAAACTATGCTTAAATGAAGGGTGATCCAATTAGGCTTCCCAGGGAAAACCAAGAAATCTTAAGATAATTTCCTATCTAAAATCTAATTGTGTTCTCAAGTGGAGTAGGAATCCCACTCTGAATTATCCCAGATCCATAGACTGCAGCAAAAATGTACAGCCAAATTGGATTCTATTTTAAGTAATTAAGTTATTTTCCTTCACAGGCTCTATAATTTGCCCTGAACAAATGTGATTTGCCGCAGAAAGATAAGGCATTGCAATTTTTCCTCCGAAATGGATTTTCTGTGCCAGAAACAATTACTAAAAGTAGACCAAATATTGCCTTAATTATATCCTACTTACTATCTCACTGCATGCCTGGAGTGCCCTGCTTGTGCTCCTGAGGAAGGTAGGGATTGCGACTATAGTTTAGTTTGTCTTTAAATGGAAACTGGAGCTGAAATTTACTCAAGAGGCTCAGGCTTGCACAATGGTAGTGTAAATAGCGGTGGGTGATGTTACATAAGACTCCAAAATCTTGTGCAAAATAGCTGTGGGGAGCTTGCTTCAGCACACCTTCCTTTTGAGCTCTCAAGTGCCCTCATATTAACTTTTAGCTGGTTGGCTGAGTGGTTGAGGAGGTGCTAGGGGTTGCGACAGATTAAGTATAAAAGTGTAGAGATTTGCATAGAAGATATTGCAAGAAGGGTATTTTGGTTGTGGTTAATTATATGAAGAAAACATTCACTTTTGGCTTTTATTTTCTTTACTAGCCAGTTCAGTTAACTTATGACCAGGTGTTCTGAAGGGCAATAGTAGGTAATGCTTAAGAGTCATGATTGGAACAATAAATGGACTCGGTTACTGGCTCTGCCTCTTGAAAGTGCAACTTATGGAAAGCCTCTGAACCTCAGTTTTCTTGTCTGTGAAAAGGGAGTGATGGTATCTCCGCTGAGGATTAGATGAGAAAAGCACACAATACCTGGCATGGCACAGATCTGAATTACACAAGGGGATGGTCCAGGAAATTCCAAACACTATTGCATACCTTTTCTTCTTTACGCAAGCTTATCCTTCTGAACGATGATCTTCATAAGAATGAATATGGGCTGGACATTTCTAAACTTCTGAGTTGAAACTGCTTAATGCTTCAGATTTTTAAGTCACGTTACCTGGTTTGAAATATTGGCTTTAGCCGGCTCGGTGGCTCAGCCTGTAATCCCGCGCTTTGGGAGGCTGTGGTGAGTGGATTGCCTGAGCCCACGGGTTTGAGACCCACCTGGGCAACTTGGTGAGACCTCATCTCTACAATAAATCAAAAAAATCAGCCGGGCATGGTAGTGCGCGCCTGTAATTCTGACTACTCGGAAAGCTGAGGCGGAAGGATCGCCAGAACCCAGCAGGTCGAGGCTGCGGTGGCCGGGAGCGGCCACTGCACTCCAGTCTGGGCAACAGAGTGAGACTCCAACTCAAAAAAAAAAAAAAAGAAAAGAAGAATTGGTTGAGTCATGTGTCCAAGCCAAGGGAAGTAGAAGGGTAGACTTGGATTACAGAAATGACCAGAGCCAGGGGTTTGAAGGCCCTTCAACACCACTGTGCACACACACTCCATTTCTCACCTCTGCGTCTTTTGATGTGTCGTTAGCTCTGTCCCCTCCTACTAAGATTGCTCTCTCCCACGGGTGGGGAAGGTTGCCCCAATAAGTTGGAGGATCCCCTCTCATGGTCTTGCCTTCAGAGAAGGGTTGCTCTTTTCCCTTTGTTCCTACTTAAAATTCTCAAAGAGAGTTCCTGATTGGCTAGATCTGGAGCATGTGCTCACTGACGTTACTATAAAGATGAATACTGGGATTGGTAACTCCCCTTTGAACCACAGGGTTGCATGGGAAAGGAGATGAAGCAGCCCCCCTAGAAGAAGGGAACTGGGGCAGGCTGGCAGATCATTTTCAGGTTGGGAGGGAAAGCCAAGAGAGTGCTGTTAACGTCCCCAAGGTTTTACAGGGCTTTTAGTCAGATTGCTCTTTTTATGTTTGCTTAAATCTGCTCCCTCCTCCCAGAGATATACATAGGTGCCCATGGTAAAGTGGACCGTGGTAAAATCTGAGTTACAATTCCCGTGATATGCTTAGCTTCGTCTCTCTCACCTGGCCCTGAGGCCTGCACCAACTTCTATTCATCATATACCTTCTGTGTGCCAAGCACTTGAAGTACTTAACATGCCTATTACCAGCACAGCCCAGCTCAGCAGGTGGGTGTAGACACATCTGTTAGCATGTTTCCAATTATTTAAGTAACCACCAATCTTAATAGTGGAGTCCAGTGATTCCATCTCCAGGCCTCGGCCCTCATCCTCTCTGCATTATTCAAAAGCTTTAGTCAAACTTGCTTCCAAACACCAATAAAGAAGAAACAGGATGCCCGGTGGAAACCTGTCCATGTGCAGGTGTGAATCCTGCCAGCACCACTTGAGCATGCAGAGTATCTGCTCTTTTATTATTACACACACACACACACACACACACACACACACACACAAATGTCTTGCTACGACTCAGTAAGTTTGCCTGCTGCCCTTTTATTTGCATTATTCAGAGGAAGCCTCATGTAGCTTCTCCAAACAAAGGAGCTCTAAATAGCCAGTGGTTTCTGCATATGAAAATACTGTAGTTTGTACCTTGTAGCATGTATTGTCATCTTGCTCAATCCTCTTAACAGCTAGGGGCATGCTATTATTCCCAATTTTATACACTAGGAAGCAGGGAAAAGGGCCCAAGTGTACCACCTACCCACAGTGGTGCTGGTGACCCAGCTCTGTCTGTCTTGGAGTTCACAGAGGCTGAGCTGGCCCCGCCTGGCCACCTCTTCCTTCAGGACATGTTTTCTTCCAGGAGGCACGTCAGTCCCGGAAGAAGTGATGGTGGTTCTGCCCCACCAGCTCATCACATCTGCTGGAGCATGGCTGAATTCCAGAGCAGGACACCCTCGGGCCTTGACTCTCGCACACTCTATGTATGTCTAAAGAAGGAAGACTGGACACAAAACAAGGCTGTGTTAACTGTACGTGTTGCTAGCTGGTGGGACAGTGGGCCGTTTTTATTTTCTTCTTTATGCTTTTCAGTATTTTCCTGGCTTCCAACACAGATCATGGATTGTTTTTATCATCCAAATAACATCAGAGGAGATATATATGTTACATAAATTATAAATATGTAATTTATATATTTTAAAGAAGATATATATTATATAAATTATAAATATATGATATCAAACTTTCTGCACCCTAACCCTCATGCAAGTGCTAACACTCCCCAATCTCTTTCACATCTCAATGTTGTCCTTCTGAAAGCCCTATCGGTCTAACTGTGTATCTGTCTGTCTGCCCATGAGCAGTCTGTGCTTACTTGTGTTGGGATGATTGTCTGGACATCTCAGCAAGTGAACCCTCCCCTCAGCCATGAAGCACTTCACATCAGGGACTGCCTTCAGGGAGCTTTGAGGAAGTTGCATCATTTCCCTTTGACAGATGCGAAAACTGAGGCTCGGGGACGTTAAGTGACTTGCCCACATTCAGCTTGTTAGCAGTACCTCTGTCTTCCTCCCACATTGAAGGCACAGTCTGACATTGGCAGGGGCCAGTCGCAGGGTGGTCTTGTGAGAAGAGCCTCAGTTTTGGAGTCAGCAGAACTGAGTTCAGATTCTGACTTGGTCATTACAAACTGTGTACCTGAACACATGAACTTACCTCTGTGACTCTCCATTTTTTTATCTGTAAAATGGGAATAATCAAAAGTGCTTGCCTTATTAATGTATTGTGAGGAATAAAAGCCACATTGCCCTTCACAATGAAATGGCTATAATAATTTTTTAAAGCAGAAAATAGCATCTGTTGGCAAGAATGTGGAGAAACTTGAATCCTCATACATTGCTATCTGGAATGTAAAATGCTGCAGCTGCTGCGGAAAACAAGAGTTTGCTGGCTCCTCAAAAAGTTAACCATGGAATTACCATATGGCCCAGCAATCCATTCCTAGGTATATACCCCAAAGAAGCGAAGACGAGTATTCAAACAAAACCTTGTACATGAATGTTCATAGCAGCACTATTCACAATAGCCAAAAGACAGACAACCCATAAGTCCATCAACTGATGAGTGGATAAACACAGTGTGGTATATCCACAAAATGGAAGCTTGTTTAGCCATAAAAAGGAATGAAGTACTGCTACATGCTACAACATGGATGACCCTTGAAAACAGTGTTAAGTGAAATAAGCCAGACCCAAACAGTCACATGTTGTATGATTCCTTTCACGTGAAATAGCCAGAACAGACCAATCTGTAGAGACAGAACCCACACTAGTGGTTGCCAGGGGCTAGAGGGACAAGGAAATAGGGAGTAACAGCTGACGAAACGTTGTGGAACTAGATAATAGTGATGGTTACACAATTATGTGAATGCACTTAGTGCCACTGAATTGAATAGTTTAAAATGGTTACAGTGGAAAATTTTATATTATGTATATTTGACCACAATAAAAAATAAGAGAGAGCGAGAGACAATGTGAGGTAGAACTCGTAATATGGAGCCTGGTCTGTAGTAAGTAAGTAAGCATATGAGCTGATGTTTCAGCCGGACGGCAGGGACAGAACGTCGGACCCCAAGCAGCCAGCTGCTGCCATTGGCTGGAGAGGAGAGGGTGCAGAGGGCCTTCCCCAAGGATGAGGCTTCAGCTCAGACCCCGGCTGCTGTCTGAGGGCCCGAGCTGTACCAGTCTGCATCTTGGGCAGCCCTGAGCTGACAACAGCAAACAATCCTGGCAGCTTCTGTGGCCCTGTTCCCACATCTACACCCCAAATGCCTTGCCCTCAAATCTCACCACAGGCAAGAAAAGGAGACAAGGAAAGAGGAGAAGAGTGTTTGTCCCAATGCCTAGAGCAGAACCAGCCTAACCTTCCACCCTTCGTTCTCCCGAGGAGGGACCACACCTGAGCAAGATGCAGCACCCACCTATCTCTACATGTCATAAGCTCCGGAGCTGCTCACCTGAGGCGAACCCAACAGCTCTATCCCCTCAAGAGTCTAAAACTGAAGGAGAGGTGTGCGGGAGGGAAGGGGGTGGTTGTGGGGTGGAGAGAGAACGTGAGTATTGAAGGAGGGGAGTGCAGGGGGTAGGGGGAGAGACAGAAAGTGAGCAGAAGACTTGCATCTCTATCGCCTGCATGGTGCAGCTTCATAACCCAGCACAGTAGCTAAGTGTCATCAATGCCATTGCCCCGATCCAGCCTACCCTGGGAGGAGTGGCAGTGGGCAGAGGAAGCAATGGAGTCTTCTTTCATGCCCCTTCAGCAGCACCAAGGTTGGGCGAGCTCATGAGAGAGTCCGTTCATCCCAGGAGATCTTCAAAGGCCAGACCAGGATGGCAGCTCCTACCAGGATCCCCAGGTGAAGCTGGCTGTCCAAGGCCCAGGCAATCCACAGGTAGAGGCTGAGCTTACCACCTTCCTTCCTTGCAAGCCCCCTGCCTCTCCCCAGAAGAGAGGCTGAGGATGCTGGGGGGAGAATGAAACCGTTCTGGAGTCGGGGTCCCCTCTCTCTCACCCTGCAGAGCCCATGAGCAAGCTCCTCCTGAATCCAGAAAGTACCGATCTTGTCCTCAGGGAGCTGGGCTAGTGCTTCCTATCCCATTAACCTGTCACACGGCTGGCGGGGGTCTTGGCAGGGTGACAGAGGGTGAGGGAAAGAAAAAAACTTGCTGATTTTCTTCCTGGCTCCAAGATGAAGAAATGCCTGCGATTCTCCACCAGGAGCCAGAAGCCCTTTTCTTACCTGTGATAATAGGGAGGGCTTGTTTTCTTTCATTTAAACTCTCCCAAACTTAATTTAAAGTTTCTCTCTTTTAAATATGTCCTGGCTGCAGAGTGAACAGCAAGGAGCTGCCAAAGGAGAGCAGAGAAGGAGAGATGATTGTCTGAGCAGATATTGCTGCAGCTTAAATGAAAAATCGCATCCCTTGGAAAGCTCGAGGGAAGGAGGAGTGTGCTCGGGGACCAGGACAGGAGTACAGGGTGAAAGGGGGCCCCCAGGGAAATGAGGAAGGCCTCCAGAGCCCCAGGCAGCAGGTATTGATTGGGTGGTAATTCCCCAAGACCCATTTTCTGATATTACCCGGATTTGGGTGGCAGGGAGTGATCTCTCCTACAGTGAGCAATGTCTTGACAAGAAGAAAATTCCAGGTGCCCACCCTTCAGTCTGAAAGCTGAGCTTTTCTTTCTCCTGATCTCAACACTGCCAAAGAGTGGGCTTGGGACATCAGCTTGCCCTCCCACAAGACTCTTGAGGGATGCTATGGCAGTGAGCATGGCTGGAGGTCAGTCTTGGCCTCGGCTGATACCCTCAACCTGTGCCAGCCCGGATACCAGCTTGTTGGCCTGTCCCACCATCACCATGTTAGTTCCTGCCTGTCCCTAAGACCGGTCCTAATGTCAGCTCCTGGGACAACCTCAAAGACTTCTGGTCAATGCTCTTTTGCTTAAGTTGCCCTGACGCAAGTTGTGATGGTTACACAATGATGTGAATACATTTAATGCCACTGAATTGTACACTTAAAAAAGGTTACAATGGAAAATTTTACATTTCTGTTACTTTTCAACAAGAACCAGATTGACCCAGACTGATCCAAGAAGGACCAGAAGCTCCATCTCGGTTTGATGTCCTTCTGTTCCAATAGCCTTTAGTTCCATCAGCTAGAGGATGAATTGAGGTTAACAAGCAGAGAACAAGGCCCTGGTATCAGGCTTGTTTTGAGGGGGTGGATTCCCCCCTGCCCCCCTGGAAACACCTCCCACCACCCTTAATTAACTCTGGCCCGCTTCTGTCACGGAAGCAGCAGAGCTGTGTTGTCTTTGTCTGCTCCCTTATGGCTCCCTCTGCAGCCACCCAAAGGCCCCTTCAGCTGTGCCATGTCCTGCAGAGAACTCTCCAATCCCTGCTGTCTCCTTCCAGCAGGTTCTGCTTACCTCCAGGTCCTCTTCTTTTCCCATCTCCTCCTGACTCTGATGTGCTAGTATTACAATCTAGGTCTAGGGGTGGACGTCTTGGAGAGATCCCTCAGCTGGGCTTCGGAGCCCCCAGCTCTGGTCCTTGTTTGCTCCATAATATGGGCAAACCTCAATCTCTTTGGCCTTGATTTCCCTGTCTGTAAAAAGATGGGGGTGATGTCACACCCAGGTCTCATCCTTCATGGGAAGGGTGTGCTGCTGGGAAGCAAACAGGGTCAGATGGTCAGATTTTCTTCTGGAGTGTTGACCACAGAGCATATCAGCAGTCCCCTGCCCCCTGCCTCTAGTCCCACCCCCATCGGCTCCCCACTCCACAGTTACCACAATTTTGCTACTGTTTCTCCCACTCTGGATGACCCTATTCAACCAGACATTCCACTTAGCAGTGACATTCCAACACTTAACCAGAGATAGGCACCCCAGAGCAGATCCTGGAGGCTCCCTGCTATGATGGGGTGAACCGTCTAGGGGCTGAATCTTGGGGTGGAGGCCGGGAAGCTCCCGGGACCTGAAGCAGTGACTTTTTACCAGCAGAAACACATTTCAGTAGATAAGCCACGGAGGAGCCATCCTGTTCTGCTCCTCTACCCTTCCGCCATCTGCAACCAACGCCCTGCATTCAGTCCCTTCTGTCCTCAACGGCTAGAGGTTTCTCTTTTCCTGGCTGGATCCTGGCTGTTACAACATCTGACACCAGAGTCCCTTTTAGGGAAGCAAGTGTCTTTGTATAAGAAAATACCTTGATTAAGGCCCTTGGAGGGAGATAGCATCCTAAGGCATGATTTGACAGGAGACAAGAAGCTGAAGAGAGAGTTAAACGGCTCTGCATGGGAAGCAAGGGAGAGAGGGAGAGGGCAAAGAGGGAAATAATAAAACAGTGTCACGGGAGCTGGAGTTCGGGCGGCGGAGGCAGCTGAGGGCTCGTAGGAAGGGAGATATCAAAGACAGACTTCTACGCTGCTGGCGGCTTTGCAATCTATAAACCCCTTCCTCTCCCCATCCTTTGGAAACGTTTGCTACCCACAGAGACTTTGTGTGCCCAGCCATGCTTTGTTTTAGGGGTGAGACTGATTTCTTTTTAATGGAACATAAAGAAAAGGATTGAGGTCTATGTCTGGGCTGACTCAGGGTGGAACTGACAACACCAGCAGGGGGTAAGAAGATGCATAAACTGAATTAATTCAACACAAGCAGAAGCGCAGAGCTGGAAATGACAATGAGACTAGGGCCATCTTTCATGGTGCTTACCATGTGCCAGGCTCTGCCCTAAGCACCACACATGAACCTACTCATTTCATCCTCACAACAACCCTATGAAGTCGGTAGTATAATCACCCACCTTCTACAGATGTAGAAACGGAGGCACAGAGAAACTGAGTAATGGCAGTCACTCTAGCAAGAGGTAGAGCTGGGATTAGAACCCAGGCAGCCTGCCTCGAATCTGCACTCTTAACCTCTTTAGGCGAGAGGCCTTCCAGGAGCCTGCAAGAACCTTGGGTGGCTTTCATTGTCCAGTCTGTTGCATGGGGGTTTGGATCGATCTGCCCTGAGTCTTAGGGGCAGAAAGAGCCTGGCTGGCACCTGGCTTTATCCATTTTCCCATCAGTCTCTGACTAGCTCTGAGCTTCCCCAGGGCAGAGACCACCTTTTATTTCTCTATGACCTCAGATCTACCACGGGACCTGGAGCACATCAGAAGCCTCTCAAGTTCATGTCGACTCTTGAATAAGTGGAGGAGAGGGAGGAGGGAGAGAAAGACCCAAAGGAAGCCAGAATGATTATCTGGGCCAGGCCAGGGCTGAAACCAAGACAAGGGAGACGTTTGTCGCCTTGTCACCTCCCATCCCCTCCCCCAGTGCTAATTCCAGCACTGCCACCTCCCATGCAGGCGTGAAGCTGTGGATTTTTCCTAATTGAGAAGGAAAACATCTTCTGTCTAGTCAAGGCAGCAACATCAAGGCAGGACTGTGAAGGCGGTGCTGTGCAGGCTGGCAACACACATGCGACGCGTTTCAGAGCTGCTTTTCTTGCTGCTGCCTCGTGTTTAACTCTCCCTGTGTTTTAAAATGTAAGAGCCACGACACCCTCTTTGAAGGACCCAAAGAGAGAGAGTGCTGGTATCAACAGGCACAGCTCTACAGGGAGGTGCGGAGGGGACAAGGGTCCCTACAGCAAAGAAGTCGTCGTCTCTTCAATGTTGTCTCTTCAGGATCTATTCCGGCATTCTTTATTTCATTTCCATGTGATAAAAATTGAGATGTACAACTCTTGTCTCAGCTAACACGGCGGCATTCAGCTGGAAAGAGCTTTGTTCTCCCACGTGGGCGGGCGATGGGCAGGAGACAGGCTCTTGGGAAACATCTTTGGGGACCGTAGGGATAGGAGCCCCTCCTTGATCCTCCCGCCTCTCCAGCATGCACAAACACACACACGTTTGTGCACACACAGTACCTATGCAATGCAGGCACACACATACATACACACGCATGCACATACCTCCTACCCCCAAGGATTGGCCCCAGTTCACAAGGAACTAGAACTCCAGATCTGTCCAGGTTCAGTGATGACCTCTGCAGACACCTCACCTCCTTCCTGGGGCAGATCATTGCTGGCGTTGCTGGCATTTGGGGACTAGACAGAAGCTGGGGCGCCAGTAGGGATGGCATCAGTATGTAGGCAAGAGACACTGCTGGTCTGGACCAGAGCAATAGTATTCATGAACAGAAATAAGGGGCAGATTCAAGAGATATTTGAGAGTAGACCTGGCAGGACCTACTGACTGGATTCAAGAGAGATGAAGGCGTGAAGCTGTGGATTTTTCCCGGGTCTCTGGCTTGGGTGGTGGCTGTAGAGGTGATATTCTCTGACACAGAGAGCCCTGGGGAGGAAGATGATGAACTTCATGTTGGACACGGTGAGCTTGAAGGGCATCCAAATAGAGATGTCCAGTGGGCAGTTGGATACAGGAAGTCTCAGGACGGGGCCTGAGATAGAGATGTAAAAGTCCTCAGCATACAGAGGGCAATCACAGCCACCCAATGGATGGCCTCCCCAGGGAGAGTGTGAGGAGTAAAAAGAGAAGACCAAGTGCCTTGCTCCTTAAGAGCCTTGTCAATGAGCACGATGAGCTGAGGAGTTGGGGCCAGATGGTGGGCAGAAATCCAGGAGACAAGGTGCCTTCCAAGCCAAAGGCATGTCCAAAGAAAGTGGGAGTCATCATTGTCCCGATGGCTGCAGGAAATTGGGGAATATAAGGACGAAGGGGTGTCCATTGGGCCTAGCATCAAGGACATCACTGGTGACCTTGGGAAGGTCTTGGTGGCAACAGAAGACCAATCACGCAGGTGTGGGAGGTGAGGAAGTGTGGACAGAAATAGGACCTGATGTTTGGGAAGCATGGCCCAAGGCAGGGAGAGACGGGGTCAGAGCCAAAGAGCCACCAGGTCGAGGAAGGGGGGTGGTTGTTTGTCTGCTTGTTAGCTTGTTTCTACAATGAAAGAGCCTTCAGTAAGTTTCTAGGCTACAGGAGGCAAGATAGTCAAGAAGTAGAGATGATATATGAGACAGTAGTTCCTCATGGAGAAAGGCCCATGAGAGAAGGGATGGGGTCAAGGCATGAGGGAAAGTAAGTAAACTGCAAGAGGAACAGCAGCTCATCGGAGGTAAGAAGGATAGTGTGAAGACAGACCTAGATCCATGTGTGGGACAGGGAGCTGAGGGAGTTCAGGCCCACGGAGATCTCAAAGAATGGGAATTAAGAGACTGGGTCTCCCCCTTGAGATACCAGAATGGGACGGGATCTCAGGGCTGTCATGAAGGTCCACAGCAACCCCTGAGATTAAGGAAAGTGTCTGAGCCAGTATGGAGGGGGTTCAGGACCAGGCAGCAGCCTCTCTTCACTTCAGCTGCTCACTGCTCCGTTCTATTGTATTCTCTTCCTGCAGCTTCCAGGGTAGAAGCTTCTTAAAACTTCACAAGCCTCTGTGGGATGGAGGAAGCCGAGGGGGTGGTAGAGAGAGGAAACTCACTCTAGCATGTGGCAGAATTCCCATCAGTGCCTCTGGTCTGCCATGGACTTCTGTGGGAGGTGGAGAGTCCATCAAGAAGCTGAGGTCTCTGGCTGAGGTCTCTGGTGGGGATTCCCACACTGTATGGGCTGTTGGACTATGACTCTCAACGCCCTATCCTGCCCTGGGTGTTAAGAGGCATGGGACAGTCTGTTTCTCCCTCTGCTGCCCCGGGTTGGCAGGGAGGATGCTAGATATGGCCAGGTCAGTGCCCTGTGGACACCTTCTTCTGCCCCCCAGGGCCCCACATGGCTCCCGGCAGTTCCAAGACCATGCCCTGTCTCCCATTCCTTCCCGGCTCTCCCTTCCTCCCTGGAGAAAAATCAGTTCCTCTCACTTTCTCACACAGCAGTTTAGCCAATGTGTTGTTCTCACGCATCCTGGTATTCTGAGAGGTCCCACTTATCCATATTTATTTCCTATTAAGCTCAATCAATTAATGTCTTCCTTGTCTTTAGAACATTCCCCCCAGAAGAATCTGGCCTTTTTTGTTTTGGTCTGTAATTTTCAGACGGAGAGACTAAGGGTCAGAGAAGTTAGGACTTTCCCCCAAGATCACAAAGCCAGTGGGGAAGCAAAACTACACACTATAGCTCTGGGGTTTGTCTCATCTATACCACTCCGCACAGCTGGGTCCACTGCCCCCACCCTGAAGACCTCCAGCCCAGCCCTGAGCAGATGTGTCAATACTTCAGTCACATCACCGAGTAGCCACCATGCCCAAGTGCCTCAAGCCTCAACTTTCTTCTTCCTCTGCCTCAAGAATTGACCCAGAGAATCTAAAACTCAGCAGAATGTCCTGACCCTTTCAGTCAAGAAATACTATTCTTCTCAGCTTATTAATCCTCATGAACAAGGGAGGTGCCCCTACCTTATAGATGAAGAAACTGAGGCTCAGAGAGGTGAAGTTACTTCTTCCAAGTTGCACAGCCAGAAGTACCCAGTACTTACCTGGCAGTGGGGATACCACGATCACAAAGAACCCAAGTCTCCCGATTCCCAACCTAGTGTCAGCTCCCTTCTCCCCTACTCCCCCACTGGTTCCCAGAAAGCCACATTTTACCCACTCTCTAGTTAGACAGCAAATGCCCAGACATAGAGACAGTCCAGGGGACTCAGGACAGCGTTAATCTGCAGATACATGTCCTCTCCCTGCCTTCCTCTTGGGGTCTCTCTGCAACACCTTAAGGAAGGTCTGAACAAGGGCAGAGGGGCTTAGGGTTGCTCAGCTTGGAGCTGGAAAGACAGAGCCACTTGCTGGAGATCTCTGAGAGCTGTCAGGGGACACTGAAGTGGCCTAACTCAAGCTAGGATCCCTGCAGGAAGCTCAGTCTGAGGAAGAATTCCCTGTAGCAAGAATCGTGGTCCCAAGATGCAACCGCGGTCCCAAGATAGAAAGTCTTGCTCCAGAATGGAATGAGTTGGTGGTGAGCAGGGTACCTGCCCCAGTACCCGCTCATCAGGGATGCCATGAAGGAATTCTTGCCACAGACAAGGGTCAAACAAAATGATCCCAAATGACCTTTCTCACTCTGAGAACCTGTGGTTCCACAAAATGCAACCCATGGATCTCAATCCCTCTCTCCCTCCCCTCGGCCCACCAGTCTCACACTTGCATCTGCATTCTCTTTTATGACATGAATATTTAAATGTCATCTGATTGCATTATGTCTCATGAGTCAGGGGAAAAATGGGCCCTATAAGGCTCCCCTCTGCCTGTCGGCCCCCACCCCCAACATCTTAAGGAGCCAGAAAAACAAATCCAGCTCCAAGTCACAGTTCCTGCAGCCTCCTCCTTTCTCACCCCCACCCCACCACAGCTCTCCTGGCGGCTACACATGGACCAGGAACAGGCACCACCAGTTCTGACAGTGAGGAAGGGCAGTCCACTAGTCACAGGCTGTGGGGCCTGGTGATTCAAGGTTTTTGTCACACAGAAGGGTCATGGGCCTCCTTTCTTTATGACCCCTCCACCAGGACTTGCCCTGAACGTGACTCCATCACCATCCACTCCAGCCAACCCTTCCTACCTTTGCAGTGATCCCAAGCTAGAGACAGATAGCAGCATCCTGTTCCCAAGGCTCATCCATCTTTGGTGAAGTCGTCACAGCACCCCAACAGACCGTGTATGTAGCTGTAGTGTAGTGGAGAAAGTCTCCCCATGGAACCTGTGACCTATGGCCGGGCAGGAAGGAGAGTACTCACCTCTCTCACCTCCCACCCTCTGATCTCCTGCCAGTGCCACCCATTGGCCAAATCCAACCGGAAGCCAGAACAGAGGAGCCCTCTGACATCAGGCATCTCATGGAGGTCAGACCTAGGGCCCAGAGCAGGGTGACCAAGGGTGGAGATCTGGAGAGACAATGGAGACAGCCACCTGCCCAGTCTCCCACTCCTGCCAGGCTCTCCCCTGCCACACCCCCACCCTCAAGCCTCTTTTTCTCTTCCTCCCTGGAAAAAACAAACAGTTCCTCTCACTTTCTCATGCAGCACAGTTTAGCCAATGTGTTGTTCTTATTGGCTCCTGCCATTGTGCTGCCCTTAGGATCTTACCTTCTAGCCCAGCCAGCTTAGCAAGGTATATTTCCCTAAACAAAGACCTGAAAAGGAATTGTGCTGTCAAGCTGCTAAGTAATCTTTTTTTTTTTCACTTTAGCTATAAAAGAAGAGAGGGAGACAGGGAGGTGATGAATTACTGGCCTTTCCCAGCA
>CAUYQG010077501.1:0-14464 GCA_963574415.1 Tarsius wallacei | reverse complement strand
GATGCATTCCCATGACACCAAAAAGTCAAAATCCTAGTCTTGGCTGGGCACAGTGGCTCATGCCTGTAATCCCAACACATTGGGAGACTGAGGTGGAAGAATTTCTTGAGACCAAGAATTCTAGACCAGCCTGGGCAACATAGAGAGATCTTCGGAAATGCAGTTTCAATACAAAGGAGAGGCTGCAGGAGGTTAAAGAGAGAAGTGGGGTGGAGAAGGGTGGGAATGGGTGGGATCACTTATCCGAGACTCTGCACAGCTAAAAAGGAAGGGAGCGAGACACCGGGCTGAGCTCTCGGGGATGGAACCTTCTTCATGGGATTGACCATAGAGCCTTGGCTAGACCAAGAGTTGGGACAGCTAGAAAGGGCTTGGCTACTGAAGTGGCTTATCAGAAGGGGTTTACTCTTCCAGGGGCTACATGGGGTGAAGTGGTTGCTGGGAATGGGAACAGAAGAAGATGAGGAAGTTACAGCCAGACGGGGGGAGTAGCAAATTCGAGATCTTGGACGAGAACCACGAGTGTCTTACGAGGAGGCCCAGACTGTGAGTGGTGAGTGCGCCTGTTCCTGGAGTTGATGTGGAGGTCTGTCAAGTGGAGAAAAGGAAGAACTCTTGACTCAAGTGATCTTACTGGTCCTCAATCCGGAAGGTGATTTCACGGGAGACAGAGGAGAGAGTGAGAACTTAAGCCAGGTGCTTAAGTCATTCAAGGAAGTGGAAATTGGTCCATGAGGACAATAGATAGAGATGTGATAACATTAATTATAGTATTTAGTATGTATGTTTGTTTGTTTGTTTGAGTTGGAATCTCACTCCGTTGCCCAGGCTGGAGTGCAGTGGTATTCTCATGTGTAGACCTGCTGGGCTCCAGCGATCCTTCCACCTTAGCCTTCCCAGTAGCCAGAACTACCACGCCTGACTAATTTTTTGATTTATTGTAGAGACGAGGTCTCACCAGGTTGCCCAGGCTGGTCTCGAACCCACGTGCTCAGATAATCCTCTCACCTTGGCCTTCCAAAGTGCTGGGATTACAGGCTTGAGCCACCACGTCTAGCCAGTATGTTCATTTTTAAAGGAAACATGCTCTTAAAAATTTTGAATTCAGTCCGTCTATTTTAAGTGTCAAGTTGAAACTGTACTTATTGATTTTTTTCTATGTAAGACAAATTAGCATATTTTTACTTTCCTATGTCTTTCATTCATTTTCTAGAGTATATGTAATGTATTATCAGGGTTTTCAAAATTAATATCATAGTATTATTATTATTAAATTTTAAAGTAACATGAATCTTCTTTTAAAATTATTCCTGATTTCTACCGTTTCACAACCCAACTTGTAATATATTAGATTTAGTTGTGTGTGCACCTTGTTTTGTATTAACTACCAGTAGTACAATGATATCACAAACATTCATTTCTGAGTTCTTTATTTTGATAATTTTTTTAGTCAAATAAGCTTATCCTTCAATAATGTTATTCCAGAAAAGTTACATGTTAGCATGTTTTTTTCAGCTATTTGGTTATTTGAAAAATCGCTTGATTTAGTTTCCTTTGTACATACACAAAAGGCACATCAGCTACATGTTAACTTCTTGAGTCATTAATTAACTCATCAAGTTCTTAAACTTTTTTTTTTTTGCTTCTTGTAGTATTATAGGGAAATGTGATGTCAGTTGAGTGTTTCTTCTTTCTTGATTTGTAGTACTGGTAGTCCTGCTCCCCTTTTCATTTTTTGGAGTTTTCAGGAAAACCTATTATCTTTGCATTAGGTCTTCATTCTTTCTTTCCCAAAGCTAAAATCTCCCATTTTGATATTCTAATCTGCTTGTTTTTCTGCTTTGCATTTTGTGAGAGCTTCTTAAGCTTTTTCTTTATAATACTGCCTTACACATCTTCATTGTCAGTTATATCCTTTATAACTTCTGATTCTGAGTTTTACTAAACTGCATTCTCGTTTTCTGATGATATTTACTCAACTAATCTAAATTCTTTCTATTTCTGCCTGCCTCTCAGCTCCTTTCATCAGTCTGATGTCCAGTATTATTTTTTATTCCTTTCTATAGTCTGCACATGTCTAAATGTCTTAAGAGCACAGAACCAATTCTTTCTAAAATGTATTAGATTCTGAAAGTAATAATTTTCACAGTATGCCTTTCATCAATATCTTACTGGGCACATTCTACATATTTTATGTTGCAGAATGTTTTAATAGGTGGTTTGCGCCCCTTCACCCCACCCCCCGCCACGTTACTCATTCTGTCCAGAGTAACCTCTTGCCCATAACCAGGAGAGGTTGTCCTCCTTGGATTCCCTCACTCTGTACCCGGCTGCAGCTAGTTTTCCTCCCAGCGAGGTGAGAGGCTCTTTTATGAAAACTGGATTAACAGTCCAGCAGCCTAAAGAAGTGTGGAGAGAACCAGAGAGTGGGGGCCTCCCAGCAAGGGACCAAAGCTTGTCCCTACGTTCTTCTTGGTGTGAAGAAAC
This sequence comes from Tarsius wallacei, assembly GCA_963574415.1. NCBI lineage: Eukaryota > Metazoa > Chordata > Mammalia > Primates > Tarsiidae > Tarsius > Tarsius wallacei. Next base: position 11,977 of record CAUYQG010077501.1, on the reverse strand, counting down.
CTCTCTGGCAGGGGTCAACTTTCTGAATGCCCAGCATTGACCCAGCTTCCCCAGATCTCCATATAGTGACTGAGCTTGGATGCTTTTTGGTGCTGCTGCCTCTGGAATTTATCCCAGATGCACAGCAGACTTTCTCGTTGCTATAGCTGCCACAGGAGCCTGGACTCCCCGATGCTTGAAACTACTGTTGACCTGGAGGGGTGAGATGGAGTTCAGTCCATTCTACTCACTGCAGAAGAATGGGCTTTCTGAAACACACATCAGATCGGCTGTTTCTTTGCTGAAAACGCTACGGTCGGTTCTACTTGTCTTTAGATTGTGTTTCAAGGCTGTGTGTGTAGCCTCTTCAGTCATACCTCTCTCCACCCCCGATGCGTGCCTCAGAATTCATCTACGCTGATTTTTTTCCATTGCTTCAGATGAGCCATGCTTTCTCTTCTATTAAGTCCAATGCATGTCACTTCCTTCGGCCCGAAATACTCTGCACCCCGCCCCCTTCTCTACACATATTCTCACACGTTTCCATAGTCTTGCCCAACCTGGTACACTCCTTCCATGTACCTGGCAGACTGTCCCTTGAAAGTTTCTTTCTCTAGTTCGTCTCCATCCTTCCTACTGTGTGGTCCCAAGGCAATAGGTATCTGTTAAAACACTTATCACCCTATGTTATCATTGTTTGGTTACAAAACCACAACCTGGAATTTCTGCAGGGCAGACGCCATGGCTGTTTTGCTCACCAGTATAAGGCTAGTGTGTATAGGTCAGAGTCTGCCACATAGTGTATATCTCTGGGTGTGTGTATACAAATACACACATACACACAAACACACATATATGTTGCATAGACATATAAATGAATTGGAGCATTGCCTCTTCCAGCCGTTCCTGACCCAAGCTCATATCTCCAAATTCACTGCTCTTCTTACCTTCCTAACATTTTTTAGTATATTTCTTCAGTGTGGAGGTTTGTACTAAACCTGTAGAACTGGGCTAATCGTAGTTGAAGATGATGTTTGACAATCAATATAAAGTTCTTTTATTGTGCTTAGCACCTGAAAATAACTTAATCTATATATTTTTACTGTCTGATTCAGTAACAGCACTGAAGAATAAAGAGAAATTTGTTCCTTTTGCCCCCTGGTTTCTAGTTGATGGCAGCATTTGAAAGAGGACTCAGGAGTGCTGCCAGGGAGAGCTGATTGGGCTGGTGCCTTTAGGGAAAGCTTGGGTTTCAGGGAAAGAAGGAAGGTGTGCACCTTGAGACATAGCTGAAGAATTGGTGGGCACAGGCAAGGTGAACCAGGGTGTGGTGTAAGAGACGGAGTTTGGCGACAAAGGAAGGGGGCTGGGATGAGGAGTCAGTGTGCAGATTGGCAATGCAGATGAGAGGAGGCGGCAACTTTAGGTATGGACAGAGTAGAGACACCCTGTGTTGCTGTGAGAGGGGTGAGCTGAAAGATGGTTATTGTTTTAGGGTTAGGATAACTTAAGCAAGATGAGACAGAGACAGATAAACATCCATTTGACCACTCTTTGAGCACTGGCACTGTGCTCAGTGCTGGGGACTCAGTGATGAGATCAACAGCTGCCATCCATTTCTTAATGGAACTGACAGTCTAGTGAGAAACACAGGCCTAGATTGTGTAACTCTTTGTAAAATTTTGAGCTGTACTAAATGCCTTTCGGTAAAAAGGAAGGATTTCAGAGGAGCATATTAATAGGCTAAACAAGGAGTGTTTACTAAACACAGGAAAGATCTCTTTGAGAAAGTAATATTGCCAATGTAGGCAGCAAGTGAGAGTTAGGAGAAAGGTGAGGACAGGATTGTTCCAGACACAGGGAATGACATGTGCTAGACACGGAAGGAGGAAAGAACATGGTCGTGTTGAGAAATGACAGAAGGGCAGAGGAGCTGAACCTAGTGATGTTTCAAGGCTACAGCCTGGAGAGGGAGGCGGAGGACACAATTTAATCCCAAGCGCCACAGAATCATCCAAGGGTTTGAAGAGGCAAGTGATACAATCCCGTGTCCACGTTGAGATCATTTTGGAAGCATTGGAGAAAACACGTGGGTCACGATGCAGGGAGCCCAGGCCTCGGAGAAGTCCCGGGCGTGGCGACGGCGTCGGGAGCGGCGGGGGCCTTCCCCGAGCCTCCTGCCCTTGTCGGCTGCCTCTCCGCGCCCGCCTCGTCGCCCCAGCCGCGCTGCACGCCGGCCCGGCGCCCGTCCTCTCGCTGCGCGGCCCGCGGACCCAGCGTCGGCCCGGGGGGGCCTCGCGGGCGCGTCCGGTCCTCGCGCTTCGGCCGCGGAAGGCGGCCCCCCGTGCGGACGACGGGCCGTGCTGGGCGGAGGCCGTCCCGGTGCGCCGTCCCGGCGCGGGAGGCCTGCCGCGCCGAGCCCGGAGCTGGGCGGCCCGGCTGGAAGGGCGTCCGGAGGCCGGAGGCGGCCTCCGCGCACGTGGCGCACGACCCGGGGGCTGTCGTGGCGGCGGGAGCTGCCCTCCGCGGGCCGGAGCCGTCTCCCGCCTCGCGTCCTCCTGGGCGGGCCTCCGCACCCCGCGCTCCCCCGCCCGTGACCCCGGATGGGCCGGGGCGGCGCCCGGACGGGCTGCGGGCGGTCCTGCGCGTGGCACCTCGAAGCGGTGGCGGCCCGGGGCCCCAGCTCGCGCGGCCGGAGCGTGGCCCGGCCGCGGTCTCCCGTGAGCGCAGACCCTCTGGGCTCTCCCTGCTGCGTCTGCCGCGTCGGCTGTGCCCCGGCCTTTCTCGTTGGCCCCGAGACCGCGAGGCGGAGCAGCGACGAGGGACCAGCGCGCAAGTGCCCCGCCCCTGCAGTGCCAGCCCGAAGGACCCTTGCCTGACTGGGGCGGGGGTGGCCGCGTCGGGTCACCTTCGGGTGTGGCGCTGCAAGCCGCTTTCTCGTCTCCGTTTTGGAAATGAGCCTGAGACGCAGCGGGCTCACACCCCCAGTCTGTTTCGGGATGGGACAGTTTCCATTTCTCGTTTTTCCGCCAGCGAGCTGTGTGTACTCGGACGAGTCGTTGCACCACTCCGGTCCTAGTTTCCCCATCTGTAGAGTGACCACGTAAGACCAGGTGCCGTTCGAGGTCTGTTCTACACTGGCGCCAAGGGCGCGTGGCGAAGGGTAGGTGCAGTCTATGGCAGGGTGGATTGAGCGGAACAGATGCCGTGGTGGAGAATCAGGGGACGATGTGCACTTATAACTCGAGTTATGGGACTGTAACTCGCCATGTGAGTAGGAGGCCAAGAGCGTTTCGGGTGGAGAGGGCAGCTGGGCAAAGCACGGAGACGGAACGAACTCGGTGTTCTCAGCAGGATGTCTTGTGGCTAGCCAAATGGACGAAGTGGGGTGTGGATTGGAGGATCTTTCGGAGGCAAAAGTGATCGGCCAGAACACTGTCAGTAGCTCCGGGTGGCTTTCAGTGTTAAGGAACCAGCCATTACTTGGCAGTGTGACATTTCGGTTCAGATTAATCTGGACTCCTGGTGGCATCAGGGGGTGTCATTCTTTTTTTTTTTTTTTTTTTTGAGTTGGAGTCTCACTCTGTTGCCCAGGCTGTAATGCAGTGGCACGCACGCTCACGGACACCCGGAACTACAGACGCGTGCTACCACGCCCCGCTATTTTTATTTTATTGTAGAGATAGGTCTCGCCAAGTTGCCCGGACTTGTCTCGAACCCGTGGGTCAGGCAATCCGCTTGCCTCAGCCTCCCAAAGTGCTGGGATTACAGGCTGAGCCACCAAGCCCGGCCAGGGGTTGTCATTTTGAAAAACAAGTTCTTTCCTTCCCCTTTTGTCCCTAAGAGAGGAAAGGGCCTAACTAGCCCCTGCCTCAGTTGGGAGAGAGAGAACGACAATTAAGAATCAGATTATTAGAGTCCTGGCCAGTTTGCCAGATTGATAGCGATAACACGACTGTTCCAGTACTGTGTCTGAATGGGGGAAAAGTGTTTTGAACACCCAAATAGCTACAAATGCCGACGTGCCACACGTAGGATTCTTCTCACTTTTCATCCTTCTACTAGGTCTATGCGAACAAACTAGTGAACAAAACTGAGTGATTGCTCTGATGCCCTGCTAGCCGCTCTACCTGGCCTGTCCATTCTCTGAGGCCCCTCTGTGTTTCCTGAAAACGTCTTCCAGCTGTCATTTTGCTGTTCTCACTGTTTCCCTCTAGATTACTTGCCTTCTTCTTGGCCCCAGCAGTGGCCTGGCCTGGATATTTCCATTTGGTGTCCATGTCTTTCTAGGACAGATTTGGGCAGCAGATTTGCTTGAGTAGCTCCTTAGAAAAAGAGAAGAATTCCAGTGGACATCTCCTTTTCACTGGGGTTTCCTAGAAGAAGACCTGTCACTGTGTTTCTTGAGAAAAGTGACTGGAAAATGGCACAGAAATGTAAGGACTGAATGTGTGCAAGTGCTGGTATTTTTGCCAAAAGATTTTTTCTTCCCCGGCCAGATTTTTATTTTAGAGGGTGAATTTCAGTGCAGAAAGATTAAAAAATTTGTAACTCGTCTTTAAAAGGGAGGCAAGGCCTACTGGAGCCTTTTTAAACAACGGTTTAATGTGGGTCTATTTAAGTCTTGAAGCAGGAAACTCTTGTTTCTTTTGCTTTTAAATGCTCATAACTGGGAGGAGTGATATCAGAAGACAGCACAGAAGAAAGTCCTGGACTCTTCTCCTCACAAACACACCGATTCAACAAAACCTCCCAGACAAATTCCTTTAGTGAGAGATCAGAAATTAATTGCAAGTCTTTGAACCCTGAGAAAATGCAAAATCAAACACAACTGAGCTAGAAGAGAGATTCAGGACACTTTTTCCAGTCCCCATTTCAGCACTTTACAATCAGGAAGAGACCCCTAGCTTCCAGGTTTACATGTGGGAGGGAGGAAATTAGTTGACATGTCCATGCTCCAACCTTTCTGAAGGGACTCCCCAGAGGAGCTGGTAGAAGCCATTTACTTACCGCCTTGCTCAGCCCAGAGGGAAGCAGATGAAAAATCCCCAGCTGTCACGCTCCCCTTGGGGAAAGAGTTGATCCATGTGTTTAGTGCCCCCTCTTTTGCAGGACTGCTCAAAGAACTAGCGTCTGTCTCAGCAGTCTTGACGCTCTGATGAGTCCAGCACTATCTAACTGCTTGGTGAGAAAGTAGATGACTTGTGCCTGTAGCTTTCCCTTCCTGGCTCAGCACAGAGTGACGAGACAACAATCATGCCCGTCTGCTTTTCTCTGGGGAGGCAAATAGTGGGCAGAGGCCTCCAAAATTCTCTCAGTGGGCAGAATGGTGGAGATCTTCTCCTGTGTCATTGCTGTCTGTTAAGACTCTGAGAGGTGCCTGTTTTTTCTAATGTGCAGGCACCATCCTAGAAATTCTAGGGAAATGAAGAATCCAGCAAAGATGTTCCAAATAAAGGACAAGATACATGTCTAGAAAGAAACCCTAATAAAACACGTCTGTATGTTTTACCTGAAAGGGAATTAAAAATAGCTCTCATGAATATGTTTGCTGAGACCAAAAGAATAATGCATGAACAAGGGAGAATGTCGATAAAGACACAGAAAATATTAAGAAGTGCCAAATGGAAATCATGAAGAGGCAAAATACACTAGCTGAACTGAAAAATTCACTAGAGGGGTTTAACAGCAATTAGATCAAGCAGAAGAAAAGATCAGTGGAGTAGAAGACAGGTCACTAGAAATAATTTTGTCAGAGGAACACAAAGAAAAAAATGGAAAAGAAGAAAGATGAAGGGGATTAAGAGAAACCATCAAATGGACTAATATACATGTTATGGAAGTTTTAAAAGGAGAACAGAAAAGAACAAAAGGCCTAGTCAAAGAAACAATGTCTGAAAACTTTCCAGTCGGGGAGGAAACAGATATCTAGATCCACGAAACCCAAAGAATAGCACATAAAAGGAGCACAAAGAATTTCACCAAGACACCTTATCACCAAATTGTCAAACATCAAAGATAAAGAATTTTGAGCTCAGCAAGACAACGCATATTTTTTAGTAGAAATCTTGCAGGCTAGAATGAAATGGATAATATATTCAAAGTCTTAAAGGAAAAAAAAAAAAAAACAGTCAAGAATGCTATATCTGCCAAAACTCTTCTTCGTAAATAAGGATAGATAAAGACTTTCACAGAGAAACAAAAGCTGAGAGAGCTCATTACCACTAGACCTGTCTTATGAGAAATGTTTCGTTTCTTCAAGCTGAAATTAAAGGACATTCAATGGCAATATGATAGCATAAGAAAGAATAAAACTCATTGGTAATAAATGTATAGACGAATGCAGGATACTGTATTACTGTAATGGTGGTACGTAAATCACTTTTAACTTTAGCGTAAAAGTTAAAAGACAAAAGTATTAAAAATAAGCATCCCTAAAAATATGTTAAAAGATTCACAATATGAATGGATACAAATTGTGACAATAACAAAAGTATGGTGTGGAGGGAATTGAAAGTGTAGTCTTTGTACACAATTACACTTATGTTGCTATCAACTTAGATGGTTATAACAATAAGATATTTTATGTAATCCCTAAAGTAACCAGAGAAAAGAAAACCCATAGAAGTTACATGAAAGACAAAGAGAGCAGAATCAAAGCATATTGTTACCAAGAAAAAAAATACATCAAAACATGAAGGAAGATTGCAACAGAAGAAAAGACAGTAAAAAGAATGATAAGAACTAACAGATAACAACTGACAAAATGCTAGTAATAAAACTTTTCCTATCAATAATAACTTTAAATGTTAGTGGATTAAACTTCTCTCCAATCAAAAGACTTAGAGTAGCTAAATGGATTTTTAAAAAATACAAAAAATCAAGCCCCAACTATATGCTGTTTATGAGAAAGTCATTTTAAACTTAAAGACACACATAGGCTGGACATAAAGAAATGGAAAAATACATTTCATGCAAATGGTAATCAATATTTACATGTAGTAAGGGTGGCTATATTTATACCAGACAAAATAGACTTTAAGTCAAAAACTATCACAAAAGGCAAAAAAGAATGTTTACAATGATAAAAAGCCAATCCCGGAAAGATATAGCAGTTGCAAACATATATGCACCCAACATCAGAGCACCTAAATATATAAAGCAAACATTGACAAAACTGAAGGTAGAAACAGAAAAAATACCATAACAGTAGGAGCGTTTAATGCTTGACTTGCCGTAGTGAACAGAACATCCTGACAGCAGAGCTATAAGGAAACAGAAGCCCTGAATAACACTGTAGATCAAATGAATCTAATAGACATATACAGAACATTCCACTCAATAGCAGGATAACACACATTTTTCTCAAGGACACATGGAACATTCTTTAGGCTAGATCATGCTAGACCACTGGCTTAGTCCATTTAGGCTGCTATAAGAAAATATCATAAATAAGGGGGCATATAAACAACAGAAATTTATTTCTTGCAGTTCTGAAGTCTGAAAAATCCAAAATAAAGATGCCAGCAGATTCACTTTATGGTGGGGATCTGCTCTCTGGTTCATAAATGGTGTCCTCTCACTGTGTTTTCAAGTGGTAGAGGCCCCATGATGCTCTCTGAAGCCTTTTTATAAGGACACTATTCCCATTTTGAAGCATTCCAAACATTCAGATCATGGCAGTCACAAAAAGTGGCCACATATTTAAGATTTAAATCATACCAAGCATCTTCTCTGAACACAATGGAATGAAACTAGAAATAAACAGCAGGAGAACGAGATAGTTCACAAATATGTGGAAATTAACAACATACTTTTGAACAACAATTGAGTCAAGAATAAATAAAAATGAAATTAGAAAATAGCTCAAGACAAGTGAAAGTGAAAACACAACATACCAAAAACTTAAGGGATGCAACAAGTAGAGCGAAAAATGAAGTTTATAGCAATAAATGTCTACATTTAAAAATAAAAAGATTTCAAATAAACAACCTAACTTTACACTTCAAGGAACTAGAAAAAGAAAAGCTAAACCCAAAGTTAAAAGAAAGAAGATAATAAAGATTAGAGCAGATGAAGCAAAACTGAAAAAAATAAAACTAAGAGTTGGTTTTTGAAGAGATGAATAAAATTGACAAATACTTAGCTAGACTAAAGGGAAAAAAGAAGGAAGACTTAAATAAGCCCAGAAATGAAAGAAGAGATATTACAACTAATGCCACAGATATAAAAAGAATTGTAAGAACAGTTATACACCAATAAGCTGAATAATCTGGAATAAACAGATAAATTCCTAGATACTCACAATCTACAAAGACTAAATCACAAAGAAAGAGAAAGTCTGAACAGACCTATAACTAGTATGGAGATTGAATCTTTGCGCAAAATCCTCTAACTCAGAAAAGCCCAGAACAAGGTGGCTTCACTGGTGAACCAACACTCAAATAAAGATTTAGGCCTGGCATGGTAGTTCAAGCCTGTAATCCTAGCATTTTGGGAGGTAGAGGCAAGAGGATTGCCTGAGCTCAGGAGTTCGAGACCAGCCTGAGCAACTTGGCGAGACCTCATCTCTACAATTAAAAAAAAAAATAGCTGGGCATGGTAGCACATGCCTGTAGTTCCAACTACTTGGAAGGCTAAGGCAGAAGGATTGTCTGAGCCCAGCAGGTCAAGGCTGCCTGGGTGACTCAAAAAAAAAAAAAAAAGATTTAACACCAATTCTTCTCAAACTCTTCCAAAAAAATTGAAGAGGAGGAAACACTTCTAAACTCATTTTTTTAAAAAAAAACCCATTAAAAATAAATCCTAAAAAAAAAAAAAGATTTAACATCAATCTTTCTCAAACTTTTCCAAAAAAATTGAAGGGGAGGAAACACTTCTAAACTCATTTTATGAGGCCAGCATTACTGATGCCAAAGCCACACCAAGATATCACAGGCCAATATCTTTGATGAAGATAGTTGCAAAAATCCTCAAAAAATACTGGCAAACCAAATCCAACTGCATATTAAAAGGATCATATACCCCGACCAAGTGAAATGTATACCTGGGATACAAGGATAGATCAACATACAAAAATCAATTAATTTGATATACAACATTAGCAAAACAAAGGATAAAATTTTGTGATAATCTCAATAGATGTAGAAAAGCATTTGACAAAATTCAACAATTTTTCAGAGTAAAAACTCTTGACAAACTAGGATTAGAAGGAAATTACCTCAACACATTAAAGGCCATAATGAAAAGCCCACACACATACTCAATGATAAAATCTGACAAAATTTCCTCTAGGATCAGAAAAAGGCAAGGATGCCCACTTTTTCTACTTCTATTTAACATAGTTCTAAAAGTCTTTGCCAGAGCTATTAGCCAAGAAAGATCAATAAAAGTCAAATCAGAAAATTAGAAGTAAGACTGTCCCTATTTCCAGACAAAATGATCTTATATATAGAAACCCTCAACAACCCCCTCGGGTCTCCTCTCAATAAATCCTACTTTCTCAAAAAAAAAACCCCAAAAAACCCCTAAAGACTCCATTAAAATATTACAATGAATAAATCAATAAAGTAAAATATAAAGTCAACCTAAAAAACTTAGTTGCATGTCCATACAGTAACATCCAACTATCCAAAAGAAAATTAGAAAAATAACCCCATTTATTAGAGCAGAAACAAGAATCAGACACCTTGGAATTAGCTTAACCAAGAAGGTGAAAGATTTGTATATTGAAAACTATAAAATATTGATAAAAGAAATTAAACAAGACACAAACAAATGAAAAGACATTTGGGTTAATCACCTGAAAAACTGAATATTGTTAAAATGTCCATACTAACCAAAGTGATCTAAGGATTCAATGTAATTGAATGCAGTTACTATCAAAATCCCAATGAATTTTTTTTTACAAAAACATAAGGAAAAAAAATCTGAAATTCACAGGGAATCCCAAAAGACCTCAAATAGGTAAAGCTAGCTTGACAATTAAGCACCAAGCAGGAGGCATCACACTTTTGAATTTCAAAGTATATTAGAAAGGTACAGTAATCAAAACAATATGGTATTGGCATTAGACAGATACATAGATGGGTGCAGCAGAATAGAGAGAGCAAAGAAACAAGTCCATGCATATAAAGTCAATTGATCTTTGACAGAGATGTCAAAAATATAAAATAGGGAATAATCTCTTCAACAAATCATGCTGAAGAAAGAAAATATCCACACGCAATAGAATTAAATCAGAACATTCTCTTACAATACACACACACACACACACACAATTCAAAATGGATTGAAGACCTAAATATAAAAGCCAAAACTGTAAAATTTCTAGGAGAAAAGATGGGGGAAATTTCATGACATTGGTGTTGGCAATGATTTCATGGGTATGACACCAAAAACATAGGCAACAAAAACAAGATAAACAAATGTGAGTACCTTCAAACCAAAAGGCTTTTGCACAACAAAGGAGACAACCAACAAAGTGAAATGACAGCCTACAGACTGGGAGAAAATATTAGCAATCCATATATTTGATAAGGGACTAATCTCTAAAATACATAAGGAACTTCTACAACTCATTAATAAGAAAACAAATAACACAGTTTTTAAAAATGGGCTGACTTGACTAGAAATATTTTTCTAAGAAGACATACAAATGGTCAACAGATATATTTAAAAATGCTCAATGTCAGCAGTCATCTTGGAAACATAAATCAAAACCACAATGAAATATTACCTTATACCTGTGAGAATGGCTGTTATGAGAAGAAACAAAAGACAACAAATTTTGGTTCAGTTGCAAAAAAAAAAAAAAAAAGTAAAAAAAGGAACTCTTGAACCCTGTTGACGGGAGCACAAAATGATGCAGCTATTATGGAAGACAGAATACCAAGTTTCCTAAAAATAATAATAATTTTTTTACAGAGCTCCCATATGATCCGTCAATTCCACAGAGCTACCATATGATCCATCAATTCCACGTCTGAGTTGAAATCAGGGTCCTGAATTGATAGTTGCGCTCCCATGTTCATTGTAGCACTATTCACAATAGCCAAGACATGGAAACAACCTAAAGGCCCACTGACAGACGAATGGATAAAAAAATGTGATGTGTGCAATATGTGACCACATCAGTGAACCTCGAGGACATTACAGAAAGTGAAATGAGCCCTCCACGGAAAGAAAAGTGCTGAGGGTTTCACGTAATCGCCAAATGAATAGAACCAAAGAGTGGATGGGTGAGTGCCAGAGTGAGGGTAAAGAGAAGTGGGAGGTCACTCATCAAGTGCGTCGTTTCAGCCACGCAAGGCGGACACACGCCAGAGAGGTGCAACCCCATGCCTAAGGTAAACAGTCACGTATTGTGCGCAGACTTTGAGGGGATAGGTCTTGGGTTAAGTGTTCCACACGCAGCAAAACTCAAGACTAACCATAATTGTCCCCAGGTGGAACCTCCTGGGGGAAGAGGCTCATTAAAGGTCAATTCATGTGATTCAGCAACGACTTATTGAAAATCCACCATATATGCATAACACTCTGCAAGATGTTGAGAGGAATAAAAAAAATTCCGTCAGAACTGGGGAGATAGGATACACGAAACCATTAACCTGTAAGTTGGACTTGGGAGGAAAGGATGATAGAAATAGAAGTAAATATATAAAGAAAAACGCTTTGAGCTATTCCAACCTTGAAGCCCCGCCAGGAACGAAGACGCTGTCAAAACGTCTCTGCAGTGACACTACCGATCAGTCACGAAAATTTGATTGGGGAATCTTTAAGTACAGCTCTCCAGGCTTGTTTTCCAAAACAATGCAGATAGTTTCCGTTGCTCAAGATCAGCACTATTATTTGACCACACATGGGCTGTGCTGGGTAAATGGACGTAGCTACACCCGTGTTCAGATCTGCCTTGGTTTTTGGAGCTCCTTGGCAACATTGCTTCCAAAGGTTTCACCGGCGTGTTGTGTGAGGAGAACATCGACAACTGTGACCCTGA